>LZPO01110810.1:1210788-1225804 GCA_001675575.1 Neotoma lepida | reverse complement strand
GCACAAGACCCTGGGGCCATAGGTAGTACTGCACTGTGATGACCAGGGCAAGGTAGCAAGCAGCCAGGGTACCTAGGATGCTGGCACATACAGGACAGAATCAGAGACTGTGTACCAGAGATACACAGCCAATGCCCACAGGGGGCATCCCAGCTCTGCCCTGGCTAGAGTGGAGCCAGGAAGCTCTCCTCCTGAACCACCATTCCCTCTCCATACGGGGAGCCCCAAGGAGTGGCTGGGCAGTGCTGCTCTTGTCCAGAGTTCAGAGNTGTGGCTTCTGGATGGCCCAGCATCCTTGGGGAGAGCAAGTGGCACATCTCTCCTCTCACCAGCAAGTGCCAGTCAGCTGCTGGGGTTTGACATCCAAGTCAGGACATCTTCAGGCTTGGCCACAGGAGAGGGGAGGAGCCTGTTGTGGCCTGAAGGCCACAGGAGTCTTGTGGGCTGCAGCTGTGGAGGGACTGGGCTCTGAGGCCTCTGCTTTCAAGGTTACAAAGTACATTGCTATTCACACACTAGGGAAAGGGCAGTGATGAACCTGAACTTGGGCCGAATCTGTCTGTCATTAGGCTTTGTATTTTCAACACCATCCCCGGAAACTTCAAAAAAGAATGAAAAACCATGTTCATCGATTGTGTAGCCTGNAAGGCTATGGGCCGGGAAGCCTGCTACAGTTAGATGACAAGCTGTACTGTTACAATGCTGTAAAGAAAAGTACAGGGAGAAAGAAAGAAGAAATGTACAGGGAGAAAGAAAGAAGAAATGTACAGGGAGATGGATGGAACTGGAAAACACACTAAGGGGAGTGACTTGGTCCCAGCTAGACAAACACTACTGTTTTCTCTCACATGAGTCCCAGAAGCCTTAATAGAGAAGGTGATAGTGGAGCCCATGTGATAATAAAATGTAGGGGGTGATACTGAGGTTAGTGGTTCACCGTGGACAGGCACAGGAGTGGAGGAAATGTGAGGAGTGGGTCTAACCAAAACTAAGAACATAGGGAAAATCCTTAGGGAAAACAACTGCCTTGTAAGCTAATTTAAAAAAAAATTTTTTTGAAGAAGTTTAAATTGGGTGTAGTGGTGTGTGCCTTTAAATCCAGCATTCAGGAGACAGAGGAAAGTGAATCTTTGTGAGTTCAAAACCAGCCAGAACTACATAAGAAGGCCCTGTCTTTAAAAAGAAAGGAAGGAAGGAAGGAAGGAAGGAAGGAAGGAAGGAAGGAAGGAAAAGGTAGAATGGTGGTGCCCTACATGGGTGAACAATACTGCTTCCAGAAGACATGATTCAACAAAAATCTCAGTGCCAGTCATGGGATACCTCTGTTATGAATTACTGGTCAGGGAGGTCCCAGAGCACCCTCCTCCAAAAAAAAACCCCACAGGCTATTGCCACAATTTTAGTTGCCCATCAGACCTAGATGGCAAGCCCCTTTAGCTGAAGAGGCCATACACTTTGGCTGCAGGACATAGAGGAATCAATCTCAAACCGATTGGGGAACTTCCTCCCTCGTGGCTAGCTTTCATAGTGGTGGCAGTGCCACGCAGGCTGCTNTGGGAAAAAAGATGTCAGTAGTTTTACCCAGCACTAGACACTGAATGCTACACTACCGACCTGCTGGGCAGTCNTGGAATGACTGTCCGGGTAACTGACAGCTCTCTGACTGGACACAGGAGGGAGATCATGTAAGACTGGTCCAAAGCCCAAGGCTGGTCTATGTCTATACCCATTGATCAGTGCTGCTCTCAACCTTGGCTGGAGAAGCCTCTTCTCTGAGGGTAGTGGTCAATGCATAGACTCTTAAATGATCAAAGTGCTGAGGACAGACAAGTGACTGTTGGGTGCTTGAATGAGACATCTGTGGCAACCCTCTCCCTGCAGGGTTCAGATAGCATCGTGGAAGAGGGGAGAGAAAGATCGTAGGGGCTGAAGGATGGGGAGGGCTAAGAAATGACATGGTGTGGCCATCACATTTATGAACTCACAGCAGCTATGGTGAGATCAAGGCTGCCAACATTCCAGCATGGATGGGGAGGGGACCACAGAGCCCCACCCCTAACTGAGGGGCTGCTGGAGTTAATTTCCTTGGGGGGGCGTGGCCTATGGGGANGTTGCTCCAATGGGTGGCCCCACACTTCATCTACACACGTGTGGGTAATTGATTTTAAAGGGAGTGGGAGAGAGAAAGAGGGAAAAACGATAGAGGTGGGAAAGAGATTTGGAGGAGACCCAGGAGCAAAGGAAGGTGGGGACGAGGAGTGGATATGATCAGGACACACTGTACACACGTAGGAAATTATTGAAGAGTAAGTTAAAATTATTTTTTAAAGACCTGCTGTTAACATTTCTTGGCTTGGGCTGGAGGGATGGCTCAGTGGTTAAGAGCCCTGGCTGGTCTTCCAGAGGACCTGAGTTCAATTCCCAGCAACCACATGGTGGCTCACAACTGTCTGTAATGAGATCTGGTGCCCTCTTCTGGCCTGCAGGCATACATGCAGACAGAGCATTGTATACATAATAAATAAATAAATCTTTAAAAAAAAAAAGAAAAAAAGAAAACATTTCTTGGCTTATCTATATTTCCTACTGTGAATGCACAGAACCTGTAAAATTTGCCATTTTCTTTTCAAATGGAAGCAAACCTGGCCTTCTTTTATCTCTTCTGACACAGTACTGTCNAAAGTGGGGCCCTGTCACACAGCTCCCCTGCCCAGAAGCCTCAGAGGCCCCATACCTGGTGTACTTCTGGAAGGCGATTTCCCGCAGGGCTGACAGGGGAAAGATGACCAGCACGGAGATGAGGGGCAGAGTGAAGTGCTGGGCTGCATACCAGGGCTGTGGGACCTCGGGCAGGAGGGAGTCACACACTGTTAGAGACAGGGACAGTAACCACATAGTACAGACACAGGAGCTGGTAGTTAAGTCAACCTGGGAGTGGAGAGACCAGAAATAAAATGGGGCCCATCCCATGCCCCCCTTGAAGGAAGGAACCCCATATTTCATGAAGTCATTCAACAAACACATACTGAACTTCCTTCTCTGTCTTTATGGCACTGAGAGCTGAGCAAGGCCCCTTTCTGTTTGGTTCAGAAGCCCAGTGGCTAGCTAGGGTCAGATGGGACCACTTGGAGCTCTGGCTGCACTGCTGGGAAGAAGTGAGCCGCTTGGTTCTCACTGCAGCTCTGCACTGGTGCTCAGTAACTGCACACTCCACAGCTGGGTGGCTGAGAAGTGTAACTCTTGCTTACATTGTAAATTGGAGTGTGAATGTTAGGGGAGCTGGGCTGGCTCCTCAGTTCCAGCAAGTGTGGTTAGGACCCTTAGGGGCACCTGGCTGATGACAGAGCTGGTCTGGAGGTCCCTGGACAGNAGCAGCCTACTCCTGGTACCTGCTGGAGACGCTAGAGCCCTCCCTCAGCCTTCTGTCTCTCCTCATGGGCCCTCCTGCTGGCTCCACTTTGCCTATGGCACTCAGGAATTCCCCAAGCTGGAAACTGCCCACCCTAAAAGCCACACCTAGACCTACCATAAGGTCTCTTATGCCACACACTGCAGGACAAAGCCATGCCATAGCACACCTGAAGGGCAGTGGACCAGACAACCTCTCTATGAAAGCACCATGGAGAACAGCAAGATGGCTAATGCGGAGCTGGTCTAAGGGGGAGGCCAGGTTGGGGAGGGAAGCAAGGAGTGGCAGACAGCCTGAATTGGAGTGCCCAGGAACCACAGGCAAGGTGACCACTGGACAGAGCTGAGGACAGAGCGTCGTGGGGTCACTTGCACAGTAGTGAGTAAACCCTTTTCAGATTTCACCAAAGGCAGCTGCAACAGAAATAACTGCCTTGTGAGAACAGCTCCCCCAGCTGGTGAGGTGAGGAAAGGTTCCACAGCCAGGTCATCATGCAGAGGCTCTACTCATGATAGAGTCACACACATACACACACACACACACACACACACACACACACACACACACACACACACACACACCAAGAGGAGGCAGGTGGTGAAGGGCACACAGAGATCCCAAGTGGGTTTTAGAACCTCATAGGGTGGGGTGCAAAACCTTTCACCCACGGAATTTCCTGCAGCCAGAAAACACCAGCCCTCACATCAGAATGACACCACCCCCTTCACAAACTTGAAATGTCTAGACAGCCCATGAAGTCTTCAGCACTGATGGGGTCAGTGCACCTAACTCATACAGTGACTGTCCCTGAGCACTCCAGCTCTTTTTAGCATCTCCTTTCCAAGAGTGTGGGATGTCAAGGGCAGCCACATCCCCAGTGACAGACCATAAAGAGATGAGCACGTTCTCTCTACCTGTCAGTCCACTGAGACCTGGGGTGGNGCATATCTCAGTAAGGACTCTTGGGCACAGTGCTCTATCTCTGTGATTCTGACTTCTCAACACTGCCTCATTATCAGTTCTGGATCTGAGGTGTGGGAGGGACTCCACTTGGCACATGTGTGACCATTTACTCACTGGGAGGTCCAGAGAGTCTATATTCTTTGACACTGGACAGTGTCGGAGGTTCTAAAAATTCCACAGCCAGGGCCTTGTCATACGAGGGCAGGAAAGAACAACACAAACAGCAATGCAGTAGACTGCAATCTAACCCTAGTAACAGCTATAGTCCACTTAAGCCTAAAGATTCCAATTAAAAGCCTGAGGCTGTCAAGATGATTTTAAAAAAAAACAAACCATAAGACTCAGCCATATGCTGTCTACAAGGAATATATTTACAATTCCAAGCTGTAGCTGGCTTCAGAGAAGAAGAACGGGAAGGCTACCCGTGGACACTGATCTTGAGGAAGCTGGTGAATCTATTAATAGAGAGGGAGGCTTCATGCCAGAGATGAAAGCAGAATATTTCATATTAATAAAGGATGTGCCTAATCACGGGGTTTCAAAAGGCACAGAGCGGAGACTGTGGAATTAAAGGGGGAGGTAGGCAGGTCTGCAGTCACAGCTGGAGGTGTCAACACCTGATTCTTAGATGGCATAGACTAACCAGAACATTTTAAAACTCAGAAAAGATGGGCTGGGGATGCAGCTTAGTGAATANAGTGCTCACCTAGCACACAGGAGGCCCTGGGTTCCATTCCCAGTGCTATACAAACCAGGCATGGTGGCAAATGGCTGTAATCACAGTGCTCCAGCAAAGGCATGGGGCTGGAGAGAGGACTCGGAGAGGACCGTGTACTGCCCTTGTANAGGTCCAGTTTGGCTTCCAGCATCTCCATCAGGTGGCTCACAACTGCATGTCACTCCAGCTCCAGGAGATCTGACACCTCTGGCCTCCACAAGTACTAGCACTCACATGTGCGTACCCCCTCCCCCCACCAAACGCACATATAATTAAAATAATAATAAGGAAGGTTAGGAANTCAAGGTCATCCTCAGCTACAGTTAGCTCAGTTCTAGTCCAGCCTGGGCTACTGAAACCCTGCTTCACAACAAAATAAAACAGAACAACATGGAATGCTCACCAAGACTGACCAGTGCTGGGTCATAAGTGGGTTTGAACAGTCTCTAAATCTCATAATTGTCCAAGAGGATAGTCTTGTCCATGATACAGTTAAGACAGGAGCCAGAGGATCTGAACAACTGCCAAATGGAAATTAAGCAAGATGGTGCAGACATCTGTAAGTCAGGGTGGAAGGCACAGCAAGTTACTAAGCATGTGCCTGGCAAGGTGCAAACAGAAGGTAGGAAAACATGCCAAGTACAGCTACAGCCATGCTTAGAGAAGCCTTCATAGAGGACCAGAAGCCATTATAATGCATGTCTTCACAGTGCCCAAATCAAAGGAGCTACTGGGAAGCTCTCAGGAGGGTCTTTCTGCAATTGACTTAGTTTCCCCATTTGTGAAATGGGCTGTCTCCAATAGCCATTCCATATGAGGACTGCTCCCTTCCTAACCACATTGGATCCTCAGGTGAGGCCTGCTTCTACTGTCCCCCTTAAGGTCCATNAACTACCCATTATCTTGCTCATCACCTGGGGGCCCGAGAGTCATTACAGGCCCTGCACCCTGGGTTAGCCCAATGCCAGGAAAGGAACTCACACTTCTCCAGCTGGTCCCCGATCACCCTGAGGAAGGCCACAGAGATCATGATCAAGTTGGTCAGGAAGCAGACTTCACACAGCTTCCCCATGGCAGCCCCACACAGCTCATGGACCACGCCCTGGTAGGTGGTCTGGCCACTGACGGAGGCTGCATAGCCCAGGATGACCAGGCCGCTGATCAGGAAGAGCAAAGAGACCTGTAGAAGGGACCGTGGGGCTGTGCACATTAGAGGCATGAATCACAGGTGTGTCCTCTGTTAAGTCTCTGCAAAGGCCAGAGCTGTGGGCAGCCTAGGCTTCTACCAGATGGACCAGAGCCTTGCCCAAGGCCAGAGCTTCAGATGAGGTGGGTGCTGCCAGCTGCTCTGGGTCTAGGTCTGAGTCTGGGACTCTTACAGCTCTGCCATGTGGGACAGATGAAACTTCACAAAGCTAGTAAGTTGAAAATTCTCTCCTGTTCTCTTGAGAGGCATGGCTAGGAATGTGGGCAGGACAGGGATGTCTGGCTCAGACCCTCAGGCCAGTCTGTAGTGTGAAGCAGGTTCTCAGACCTGCTGTTTGGCCTGTGAAATGGTGACAGTCTCACTCACCTCTCGTGGGAGCTGGGGCCTGATGCATTCAGGTGCAGGCTCAGGGGAGTGCTCTGTGAGAAGGTGGGGTTTGTAGTTTGTGTGTGTGTGTGGGGGGGGCTGTTTTACTTACCATGTTTTGTTTTTTTTTTTCATCATTTATAATGAACAATTTCACACAAATGTGAGTTAGAATACTGTCCTGAACCCATCCGCCACCCCAGATCCCACAAAACAGGCTCCTGTGCATGCTCCTGTCTGCACTGCCCAGACACACTCTGCGGCCATCTCAGTTTACAGGACATATGAGCAGGCTGTAGGCATCATTGTAACTCCCCAGTATGCTTTGGGTGCCTACTGTTGAGAGCTCAGCGCTCTCTCTGTACACCCCTCCCTCGTGGGCCAAACTTACATGGAAAGAGCTGCAGAGGTGCCTGTGCAGCCCTAGGATGTGCAAGCTGAGCCCCTTAGCACACAGTCCCTCCCACCTCACCCCTGGACAGTCCCACATCCAATACTGTCCTGGTCTTGTGTCGGTTTCTTCTAAGCACAGCACTGGGGAGATATAACAGCGTGCACCTGCAGCCTGTGGCTCTTTTTTCCCTGGGTAATAAATACTTTGGGGTATGATGGCGCTCATCCTAACCCTAAGAGCCCATGGAGACCCAGTGGGACAGCTCTTGCATGTGACCCACTTAGAGTAGGTGCAGAGGCTGGAAAATAAAATCCCAAGATGCCCTACACAAGCCAGCCAGCTCTGGAGAAGCAACCCTGAGGACCCCACCCAGAAGAGCCCGAGTCATCTTCCACCCGCCCCTGGACCTCTGTGACTCACCAGTGCCACCAGGAAGGTGGGCACCAGGCCTCCTGCCTTGTAGAAGGCCCACGGGAAGTTGAGCAGGCCNGCGCCCAGGGCGGACTTCAGGAGGATGAACACAGCGCCCAGTGAGGACAGAGTGGGGTTGGTGCTGGCAGGGAGGGGTTTCTCCAGGAGGCCTCTGCTCCCTCTGGTCTGTCCTTCCATGGCTGGGGCAGCAGAGGGACAGAGAGCGAAGGCTACCATCAAACCTTCCTTTCTCATCCTTTAGGTCTCAAAGCCAGGTCAGCACGAGGCAGGGCAACTATGGTCTCCCCTCCCCTCCTCTGAAGGGGGGGAGGGGGCCATGTTCATTTACCCTTGGCCCTCTAACTTTTTACATTTCTTCTCTCTCCTGTCCTTNTGCTAATCTCAAGGCAACCCTGCCCTCATTCCCCCTTCCCNTTTTCATCTAAAGCCCCAGCTGCCTCTCCTGGTGGATGCTTACTCTCTGACTCTCACCTACAACCNTGCTTCCAATTTCAGCTCCCACAGTGCCCAAAGCCCTAATCCTTACCANACCCTGTAAGGTACCCACAGTTCTGGGTCAGCAGACTCCAACTTAGGCTTCCTCTNGGTGCTTTGGCTGCATTGCTGGGGCCCTGAGGGGCGGGTGGAATGACAGTCTACCTCTGCAGGGATGAGCTCTTGAGCTGTTCATTAAGGGGACCTAGAGAGCATATGTTGGGTTAAGGATCCAAGTCTGAAGGACAGAGAGGACAGACCAAGACCACCTGTCCCAGAAGCTTGCAATGGACCTGAGCAGGATGTCTTAATTCTTGTGACCTGCAGAGGCCCCTCCCTGGGGTGTGGCTTTGCAGCAGCTTAATGAACAGAGCTGAGCCGGGATCCATCAGGGCCAGGCACCCAGAAATCGATCCCACCCACTGCAGGCCAGGGGTCAGTTTCTACAGAGCCTCTGCCCTCAGCAGCCCCTCAAGGCCTCTAGTCTGGGGGAGGATCATAGAAGGCGCTGGGCTGAGTCTATCACCATCACTCAATGTCACTGATTGCCAGTATAGGCCCATTGAGGCCCATCTATGGAAAGGTCCCTAAGCATCCCTGGTAGGTCCTCTCCCTGCCTCTTACAATGCCAGTGGTGGGCGCTCCTCAGACTAACCCTGTGCCTCAGATGTTCCTTGTTGAAAGGCACGCTGATTGCCTCCACTGTGGGGAAGCCCGACGTTCTTGATTCCTAATGAGCTTCAGGAGGGAAATACACTGCATAGAAGGCAACCTTCGATGCGCTGAACCTATTCGTGTCTACTAAGCTGGCAGAAGACAACCCCCCACTGGAAAACACACCAAGATGTCAACATCAAACCAGTCATTTCATCAGCTTGTTGCTGGAAGCCTGGCCCCCAATCGCTTTCTGGGAATCCCCTGGAGGGCTCCTGCATGCAAGTGGCCGGTCTATCCCTGACATTTCTGCCTCAGTGGGCCCAGGATGGGGTCTGAGAACCTACCTGCCTGTCTAATACATTTCCTACTGCTGGCTGATAGATNCTGCTGAGAACTGCTTTCCATCAGACATCTTCTCTGCTCAGAGCCCCACCCCATCCCATCAGCCTATCTGTCAGGGATGTCCCCAAAGTGCTGTTTCCTCCTGTGTTTCTAGTATGTCAACCCTGACTTGGTGACCTCCTTGAGGCTCCACACAGCTGGCGCTCACTAAATGCCTGACAGCATCTCAGTGTGACTGCCTAGGAAGGCTGTGATTCCACTGGCCCCCTGCCCTGTGCTGACAAGAGTCAGCACACAGGAAGTACCAAAGGAAGGAGGAAGGAAGGAGGAAGGAGGAAGGAAGGGACTCCAGAAAGAACAGGAAAGTCACTAGGTACTCCCCCCACCCCCGCCCCATGAAAGCTCCTGGGGCTGNGGCAGCTGTAACTAAATGCCACAAGCTTGGTTGCTTGAAACATTAGGGATTTAGNTGTCATTCCAGAGACTCCGGTCTGAGGCCAGCATGTGGTAGGGCCACCCTCCCTCAGCATGATCTNGGGGATGCTCTTTCTGGTCTCCTCATGGGGCTACTGGAGCTCTATGGCCATGGCCTGGTTTTCACATGCTGGCCTGGGGTCTGGTGTCCAGTGGCTATGATGCCGGCCTGGGGTCTGGTGTTCATGGTTATGATGCTGGCCTGGGTTTTGGTACTCATGGCTAGGATGCCGGCCTGGGGTCTGGTGTTCATGGTTATGATGCTGGCCTGGGGTCTGGTACTCATGGCTAGGATGCCGGCCTGGGGTCTGGTGTTCATGGTTATGATGCTGGCCTGGGGTCTGGTGCTGAGCTGGATAAAGCCTTTCAATTCCATGTCCTCACTAGAGAAGGGCTATTAAATCTGGGGAAAATGGGAGGTAGATGCTATAGGGAGAGTAGGCAGCAGGATCAGGGCAGGAGTCCAGGCTGGCAGGGAGAGGGGCCCCCACACAGCAGCATACAGGTGACCATAACACCCCTTCCAGGAGCCAGGAGGCTCAACAGCCTACCCCCACACACCCCTGCCCCCATCCTCCTAAGGAAAAAGATAAAAAGTGCTTGACCAGTCAGTGGCTAAAGCTTTGTACTCCTTAATCAGGCTCAGGGGCTCAGGGCACGCTCCCGTCCCTGCCCAGAATCCTTCATTAGCTGCCCATTAGTGTGCATGACTTAGAAATTGGCCACTAGGCTGTAAAATTCCATGATCTCTTAATTCTTTGGGGTTTTGATATCCATTCCCTTGTCGGCCTCCAAGGCTGTGTGACCTTTCCCAAGCTGTGGAGGTGGCACCCTGCAGGGCTCCATCTGCAGCCAGGGGAGGGTGGGCGGCCACCCTCTGCTCAACCCAGTGCAGCCAGGCCCAAGGCACTAAGCAGAAGATAGGCAAGGAGGTAAGCACCGGCACCCTGGGGATCCTGCAGGTGGTGGCTCACAGGGTACTGCTCTGGANCATCCATGCCTTCTTCCTTCATTCTCCTGCTGGCTGCACACCTGTCCATCAAGGGCTTCCTGACGGCTCTTCTGTCCTTCCCCACAGTGTATGACAAAGACTCTCATCTCATGACAAAGAAAGATGCTTAGAAAGTTCTGGATCATGTGGGGTAGCTTGTGGGTGTGGCCATCTTACTGGCACTGGGTCTCTGGCTTGACCACCTGTGAAAGCAGTGCCTCCTGTCTGGAGTCATTCATGGCAAGCAAGAAAGAGAATATTATCAGCAGTTAGTGCTGAAGCAGGAGCACAGGTCACATGACACTGCCTACAGGTTTTTTTTTAACCTCAGCCCCAAAGGGAGCTTCTAGAAGCTGCCAGTGCCAGTCCATCAGCACCCCAGGATACACTGGTTTGACACAGGACTCCAAAAAGCTGCCCAAGAAAGCCTGATGTGCTGAAAAGGGGGAATGCCACCATGCTGAGTAGGTGGGGCCTCCTGGGGCCCCACAGCCTGCAAAGGCAGCCCAATGAATGCTGGTACAGCAGAGCTAGGGCTTAGCATGTGACAGGGTCCCGGAGGCCCCTTAGGTAAACACATGACATCTTAGGGATCTAGAAACCAGTGTGGCTGGCTGATGAGGGCACAAAAATAGCTCCATCCTAACCTGCAGTCCTTGTGATGTGACCTCACATGGCAGGAGGGTTCCACAGATGAGATGGAGAGGTGAGCCTGGAGCAGTCATGTGATGTAACCACCACAGGAGACCCTCATGGAGGCCAGGCCTACTGAAATTCACTTAGATGGGGCCTCAAGACCCTCGTCTGAGATCCTAGCTTCTCACTGCCTGCAGGGGCAGAGGAGACTGGGTAGAGGGTTGACTGAGGCAACTTTGGGGCTCAGCACCCATGCTGGGGTAGGCGTTTCAGAGCCACCTATGCTCCTGCAACAAACTCCACTGAGCTCACTGGTGTTCTATTTAGGGTACACAGATGGTTTTGTGTCTCTTTATCCACAATCTTGCAACAGGTGTCCTTGTAAGAGTGCAGGAGTGGTCAGAGGTCGTCAAGAACTGAAGTGCCGGGAGTGGTGAGCTTGGAAGATAAGGATAGGCCAAGCTGTGTAGTAGCCACTGGAGGTGAGAGAGGCAGGAACAGTCCCTCTAGGAGCATCCCCAGTATCCCTGCCACTCGGCCAGACAAGACCACTTCTGAGCTTCCAATCTCCGGAGCCAACATTAGGGAACAAATAGTTGTTTGCAGGTACCCAACCAGCTCATTTGCCACACTGATCCTTGAGCAACCTGAGAGCAGAGGCCTCAGGCTCCTGGGCAAGAGCTGAGTCTGTGGTTACAATCCTCCTGGGTCCTCTTGTCCTATCCCCTGATCATAGGGCTGCTTCTGCAGGTATAATCAGGAGTCCTGTGTCAAAAGGGGGAGAAGAGATTGGACTTTGGAGGTACAAGCAAGTCTTAGAATTCACTTCCAGGTTTACCTCCGTCTTGCCAACAGTGTGTCCAGGAAGAAATGAGAAGGCTAGGTAACCAAGAGACCTGGGGCAGGGCACAGCTGGGGCAGAGCACAGGGTACAGAACTGGAGCCTTTGCCAAGACAATAGCCTATGTGTCCACCATGGCTTGATCACAGACCAATGCCTCAGGTCTGTAGGACCAGAAATCCTTTCCCAGTGCCCCAGCTAGATGCTTCCTGGGGCTGGCCCATTCACAAGANCCCCTGGGGAGGTATGTGTGAGCCTGAGAGGAACGGAGGCAGAATTAACATAACTCACCACGTTAACCACGGTGAGTGCACCTCAGAGGCTTAGGTACGTTCCTAGCACTGTGCAACCATTACCGATAATTCCTAAGCATTTTCGTCACCTCTCCCCCCAGTCCCTTTCTCCCCCAGCCCTGGCAACAGCTAATCTGCTTTGTCTCCATGGATTTGTCTGTTCTGGCTATTTCATGCCAACGCAGTCACAGGCGATTCGGCTTTTCTTATCTGTCTTTTCCCACGTGGGTTTAAGGTTTATCATGAGGTTGCATGAGGCAGAGTGTCCTTCAAGGCTAGTTTGCCATCTCACCATCTACAGAGACTCTTCCTCCACCAACAGCACATGGTAGCCTCTGCCTCTTGGCTGTAGTAAACTATGCACATCTCCTATAGATTCAGTCACTTTTGGGCACNTCTAGGAATGGGGCTGCAGGGTCTCACTGTCACTACTGACTTAGATCCTTCCAGGTGGATTAGTGCACTGGGGGCAAGACTCTGGAACCTGGGTTTCCAGGCCACTCCTCTGTGCCTTCTAGGTACCAGTGAAAGAAGCCAATATCCTACTAGTATGCACAAAGGAGGTTATTTGGGGGAGGGAATCAAGCACTTCTCTGGAAACCCCCACTTAATCCACACAGGGAAAATGGACAACCTCCTGCAATGTGTGGCTCAGCAGATCAAAGGCCCAGTTTCCCTCACCTCAGTGGGCTTCCTTACTCAGGTCAACCCAGCCCAATACTGCAGGCTGTAAGTAGTCTCAGCATGCTGCCCACTTCAACTGGTGCCCAGGGGCANAGGCTTGGCAGGTCCTGTGCAGCTGCTATGGAGCTGGCCTGCCCCCAGGGTCTGTCTTCAGCTTTTGGAGGTACCCAAATCCTCATTTTTGTATGGGCCCAGCATGGACGAACATGAGTGTGTAAAGCCCTGGATACAGGCATCCCACACAGAGAGAACAAGCATGGGCTCCAAGAGCACACACCACTCTGGGCTTGAGGTATTAAAATGCCTAGAGACAGTGTTGGGGACAGTCTACAAGGTGAAGTTTGCCCATGACCAGCAACCTGGTTAATTCTGTGGCAAGCTTGCTGGCAACAGTTATGCATAGGCAGGAGCAGTCCGTCCAACAGCCAGCATGCTGTCATCAGAGCCGTGCTAGTCTCATGCCCACAGCAGCTCACCTTCACGTCAATGTGTAGGAGGTGTCACTGCCCTGTTTCACACATGAACCAAAGCCCAGAGACCTTACCTGCAGTCATGACAAGTGGCAGAGATGGGATCTGAACAGAAGATTTTTTTTTTTTTTTTTTTTTTTTTGGTTTTTCGAGACAGGGTTTCTCTGTGTAGCTTTGCGCCTTTCCTGGAACTCACTCGGTAGCCCAGGCTGGCCTCGAACTCACAGAGATCCGCCTGCCTCTGCCTCCCGAGTGCTGGGATTAAAGGCGTGCGCCACCACCGCCNGGCCAGAAGAATTTTATATTCCACACTTCAGGCTCATCACCTCAAAACCTATGCTGTCTAAGATGGGGCAGGAGTGCCCGGGCCTACCTGCTCTGCTGCTGCAGACCTGGCCTTTCTCATTCCTGTGTTCTGCTGGTCCCTGTGCACTGTAGAATACTCCCAGAGGTCCTCTGAGCTGAGAGATGATAGTGAATCNACACCCTTGAGAGTGACAAGAGGGCCCACATTAACCACTTGTCCTTGGGCAAGTGGGAGCTACACACAGACACAGGGTCCACTGTGTGCTGATATAGCCAGGGCTGCTTGTGACATCGTGAAGTACCTCAAACAGGGATCCAGTGTTTCATGAGCCTTAGTAACACCTTCCAGACCCAACAGCAGCCATGAGAGCAGCTACAGTTATGAGTGACTCACAGACCTGCCAAGGGCAAGACACCCAGGTAGTCCTGCTCTTCTCTCCCCGGACTTCCTTCTGCCCACGACCCACAGCAGCCCTGTCAGTCACAGGTCTCCAGGCAGCTGCCCTCAGCCATGGTGTGCAGGGATAGTGCCCAGCAGCTGGCATGTGTGGCATGCTGGTTACACAGGGATCCCATGGGAAGCTGGGACTCAGCATGCTTAAAGAAGCAATTGAAGGAAGAAGCCCAAATCTGACCAAAATTAATCATGTTTACGCTTTAAAGGACACACCATCAAGAAAGTGAAAGGCCACTCAGGAGAAGGGAATATACTTCAAGTCTGATAAGGAACTCCTACCTGGACATGTAAAGAAAGTTCACAAGTCAGTAACAAAGGTTCAAACGACCCCATTAAAAACCAAGCACAGGCTAGAAACAACATTTCTCCAAGGAAGATGCACAAATGGCCATTCCAGCTCAGTCTCCAGAATACANAGCGAAACCACAGGGATGCTACTGCAGCACTGTGACCAAAACAGTAGACATAAGCATGGGCCAGCACACAAAGAAGCCAGGATTCACANTGCCNGCAAATGTGTCAACTACTGCACTGCTTTGGAAAGTTTGACAGTTCCTCCAAAAGCATGATGTCATCACTCCTAGGAAGACTCCCAAGAGAAATACAAACATGCTCGCTCACCAGCACCTGAATGACTCTATCCATAGTAACTGGCAAGTGGTCTACTCATAGCAGAATACTACTCAGTCATGAAAAGGAATGGCCTCTGACACCTACTACACAAATGAAGCTTGAAGACATGATGCAAACAGAAAGAAACCAGCAAAGGACCATACAGTGTGAGTTCATGATAGAAAACACCAGAGCAGCCGGGCAGGGGTGGCGCACGCCTTTAATCCCAGCACTCAGGAGGCAGAGGCAGGCGGATCTCTGTGAGTTCAAGGCCAGCCTGGGCTACCGAG
>LZPO01110810.1:1199462-1210686 GCA_001675575.1 Neotoma lepida | reverse complement strand
AAACACCAGAGCAGGCAAGTCACAGAAAGCAGGCCAGCTGCAGGGCTGGAGTAAGGACACAGGCAACTGCTAACAGGCCCAAGCTTTCTTTGGGAGTGGTAAGAATGTTCTGGAGTTAAGAGTCAAATGGCCCTGGCCACATTACCTAGTGAGAGCACTGGAGCTCACGNAAGCATAGCCTGACATGGATATTTTTATAGCGTGTAAACCAGCTAACCCAGACTCCTCTCAGGGTTGACATGAAGAATGGGAAGGTGGCAGAGGTGTGGTACACAACACGTTCCAGCTTTGTAAGGTTATGCATATTTATTGAAAATTTCCTTCACCAATAATGGTGAAATCAAGACCCCAAATTACAAAACATGATGGCAGTTGATACTTATAAAAATAAAGCGAAGGCCTGCATTTCCCAGATCTGTGCATGTTCCCTTCAGTTCAGTCTGTTCTCTCATGAAAAAGGTCATGGAATCTGACTCCTTAAGATGTCATTGCAGAAAACTGCACTCAAATGACAAACAAAACAACAGCTTTGCTTCCAAATGGCACAAGTCTTTAAAGTGACTCTCCCCACAATAAATATAGAAAATAGCCTGTAACAAGCATGTCTTCGCTTGGTCAGGGTTGTAAGCTTTATGAAGAAAGTGTGTTCCAANGGCCCTTCCAGGCTCTGTGTCTTTGGTNCACTGTCACTGGGCCTGATGCCACCGGAGGCTGAGCTACTGATCGCTTCCTGTCAGAGCCTAGCACAGTGAGGTGCTTCAGGATGTACCTCAGCGATGCCTGGGGAGAACACACTAACCCAGCCACAAGCTGGAGATAGGATCCCTTTGAAACAGGCATCTCCCAGGATGCTCTTCTGATACCCTGTGTGGCCACTGGAGTGGTCCAAGGCTTGTTGGCTTCTGTGGCTGGGCACTGTGATGATCACACTGACGGGGTCCTTGGTGGGTGGGTCTGCTGTGCAAGCTGTGGTCGCTTTGCTCTGGGCCTCCTCCGCTTCGGCCGGCTTTTGGCCTTGCTGATCTGTACCACAAAGAAGGCCAGGGCCACCATGGCNCCAAGGAAGGCAAAGACAGGGATGGTCTGGCCCACCTCTTGGTTATAGCGGCCAGGCATGATCCCTGCAAGAGGACAGTCATTGGTCAATGGTGCCACAAAACTATAGCTACAGCCTTTCTGAGAATCAGTTCATCAGAGACCAAATGCTGACTCCATTAGCTGAGCTGGTAGGGTAGACATCACTTCTGAGCCAGAGTTAAGGAGCCCAGGCCGCTAACCATAGTTTTGGTGAGATAGTCATTGAGCTTGTTTTCATCAGCTGATCCCAAGCATCCCTATGTGTATGGGGGAGTGGCATCTCAGACTCTGTTTATCCTCCTGGCTTGTGGGTGGGCAGATAGGCCTCAATCCTATCACAGCCAACCTACATCAGCAGGGCCCAGAGAAGATTCCTGTTTCCCAAAGATCAATGGAAGACACCCTAGTCTCAATCCAGAGAAGAAGAGGACAGTGCTAGAGTCCTACTAGCTGAGGAAAACTAAGCGAGGCAGGGAGGTACTAGAGGCCTGCTGGCCATGTTCCCCAGGGGGCAATGCCTTCTGGAATGGCCATCAGAAGAACCTCAGATTAAAAGGCAATGATTCTGTAACTAAGCAATGCCAAGGGCTCCAGAGCTTACTATCATCAGCACACCCCATGACCTACACTTCAGGATCTTGGCTTCACCTCATCAAGTTCCCAGAGTTAGCCTCCAATGACNGGGACACCTTTTCCCAGCCAATTCCTGAAACCCAGAGAAACCACCCTTGGGAGCTATGAATCCCAGAGGAGGCCACAGGAGTTTCCAGAATAAAAGGACCACACACACTCAGCTGGAGGGACCTGGGACCAACTCTCCCAGCTAAAACATGGGAACCTGGAATAAGAAGTCTCTTCAGGCCAAAGGAACCTGGTGCAGCTCAGGCAAGTGCCAGTCCAGCTGTCAAAACAGGCTACAGAGGACCCAAAGACCCCAGGGGGCAGCATAACAGAGAAACCCCAGAGAGAAAAGTTGTTTCCTGGGGCCCACAGTACATACCTGCTTGCAGAACTTTAGCAAACAGTATCCAAATTACTGTTGGAAAATTTGAAGTGCACCATGTAGCAAACACATTAAAAATTGATATTTAAAATATGTATATAGAGGAGCTGGAGAGAAGGCTCAGTGGTTAAGTGTATTTGTTGCTCTTCTAGAGGACCTGGGTTCAATTCCCAGAACCACATGGTGGCTCACAACTATCAATCNGTAACTCTAGTTTGGAGAATCTGAAGAGGGTGTCTGACCCTCAAGGGCACCAGGTACACATGTGGTACACATACACATGCAGACAAACACTCAGACACATAAAAATAAATTTAATTAAAATGTGTATATAGAATTTTCTAAGAGAAATGACATCTTCATCTCTAGACCTGCTCTTAGCCTTGCCAATTTGTACTACAAAGGCAGCCAGGACCACCACAGCTCCCAGGAATGCCAAGGAAGGCAGGAAGGCCTGGATCTCCTCCTTGGTGAAGGGAAACACCTGGAAACCCACAGCAGGATCTAGCCCAGAAAGATGCCTTTAAGGACTCACCTCCAGGAATGTCCCAGGCACCACTTTCTCCAGGGGACAAAGGTCTCACTTGAGGGCGATTCGATCGAAAGTTGGGTAACACTACTTTGTCCAGGTCAATGGAGAGCAGCTTCTGATGTTTCCAAAGATTACTTCAGGGAATAGATTAAAACAGAAAAAAAGATAAGCACCTGTCCTCACTTAGATGCTTAGCTGATACACAGCACACTGCAAACAATATACAGGGCAGTGACATCCTCCACCTCGGATTGCCTGACTGGGAACAGAGCAGCCAGAGCAAGTGCCTGCTTCCAGGTCCTGAGAAAGGCAGAAGTCAGATCCATGCTCTGAGATCACAGTGCCTGAGGAAGAGCTCTCCCAGGGGACTTATAACCCAGCCACCCAAACCCATTTCAGTTCAACAATGGGAACACTGCCAACCAAGGCAAGAGGACAGTCCAGGCTGGAGCTCTGGAAAGAACAGAGGTCCAAGGTGTCATGGAAGGTCTTTTTGTTTGTATGTTTGTTTGAGGCTCCAAGTGACCGCAGCTTGCTTTCTGAATGCAAAGCAATGCAGTGGAGGAATTCCCCAACTACCACACTTGGGAAATGGTACCAGACCAACCAGCCTTGGTGGACTCAGAGAGACCAGCATCCGTAATGAGTATAGGACAGATTCGCAAGTAATTAAGAACTGAAGAACAGGTGAGCAGGAAACACCTGCCTGCCTGTGATGACAACCAACAAACCGTGTGCTGGAACTGTGGGCACTCAGGTGGGAGTAAGGCACTGCTCATCTCTGTTTCCTCTTTAGGTCTGAGGAACTCGGTTAGGCCAATGCATTTAGAGCTGAAGATCACAGTGGCTGATGCACTTCGAACAGCAATGGGCAGCCTATTGAAACCTTGGGGAGAGCCAAGGACACTAATAGAAGGAAGGTATCTGGAAATGAAGAATTCCTTATCTTCCTGTGTCAGTCCACCCAGAAATTGTTGGCCTGTGTCTTCTTTACTTTAGTTGAAGAAAGGCATAGGCAACCAGTTCCAGCAGCAGCAGCCAGGCATGAAGCTTGTCACTGGAGGGAGTGGGAGAAAGACCACCAGTGGCTCCTAGCTGAGCAGAGCTTGGCCAATGGACACAACTGCAGCTCAGCCTGTTTTGCATGACTTAACACTACTGCTCAGGGTTAATCTGTCTGAAGAGTTAACTGACAAAGACATGGAACCCGTGGCGTCTTATGCTTTCCAAGTGTGTTGCTAAGTGGACATTCTAACAGTGTCCTGTGTCTTGGAGCTCACTGGGGGCTGACTGGACTTTCTAGTNATGGCACTGATGTAAAAGCACTCATGTTACCACTGGAGTCTCACAGCACATTGATGTGATGGAGGGTCTGCCTTGAGCCAATGTTCCCATAGCAATGACACTTAAGGACATCTGATGCCCAGCCAAGACCTAGGGAAAAGTCTCACCTCACAGAGATGGGAACTTGCCCTTAGCATGGCCGATGCAATCTGCAGCTGTCTAACACAGACACAGATTCTTCTAGAGATTCAGAATATATCCCGATCTAAGTCTCTGAAGAATAACTTCCCTCAAGATGTGACATGTGAGATAAGAGAGCAGCGCAGTGGTGTAGTAAGGAGAGGGGTTGCTGAGAGCAAGTCACAATTAAATTCCAGGAGCTGAGCATTATCAGCACCCCGGATGGACTCAGAGTGGGAGGGATTATCTGATGTGGCCAGCCAGATACCAAGGGTACTGTTATCTATTCTCAGGGCCTTCAGTGCACACTGGGAGAAGAACTGGCTTCTGGCACTCTAGCTAACACGGCTGCTCCTCAAGCAGGAACTGCGGATCATGTCTAGAATATAAAGTCTGGTTTGAATGCTAAGATAACAGAGGGTTCTAAATAAATAAGGATTCAAAAATGGAAATATATTACAAGTTTTAAATGATTCATGGTGACTGAAATGGAAAAGCACTCTTCAATTAAAGGTTCGGGAAGAACACTGCTGCTAAAGACCAAGTGGTATGTGTAACTTTCTGTGGGCAAGTGCACACATGTGCCTGCGCCATTGGAACACAGGTCAACAGTGGTGTGTTCCTCCCTCTCTATTTATTTAAGACAAAAGGTCTCTCATGACACCTGGGGCTTGCTGCTTCAACCAGACTGGCTGGCCAGTGAGCCCCAGGCATCTTCTGTTCCCACTCCTCAGCACTGTGGTTACAGGTGCGTGCTGCTGTGCCCAGCTTTTTTTTTTTTTTTTTTTTTTTTAAAACATGGACTTCTAGGGATTAAATTAATCTCAGTGCATGGCAAGTACTTTACTAAGCCATCTCCGTGGTGTCAACTTTCTTGTTTTCTGTGACAGCTATTCTAAGACATGGTCCTTGAGCAGAACACTGACCTGCACTCATGGAGCAGTCAAGTATGCAGGTGAAAACACCAGGCCAGGCTGTCTCCTTCTCACAGAATGGATGGGGATCCTACTGTTGGCTAGGCCACCATCTGTCCATCACTGAACCAAGCATAGTGGCAGCCACGAAAAGGGGAGGAAGGAGGGAGGTGGGACATCGTTTTAAAGGAGGCCTACATCAGGAGGGGTTGAGAGGAGCACACACCTACCCTGCAAGGGTATATCTGCCAGCTAGCTCTGGGACACCAGGCCCAGTTAACTTTGCTCTATTCTGTCCTGTTTAGGCAAGATGCTAGAGAAAGGAGAAGGTGCAACCTGGAGAAACGGNTTGGCATGGCCTGGCTGGAGAGAAACTGCAGTGGTAACTCAGGGCTGAGAAACGAGGGGAATGAGGCAGATGAAGATGTCAAGTGAGAGACAGAGGGGCAGAGCCACACAAGGCCACATATGAGTGCAGCACCTTTGGACAAAAGCCACAGCCTACATGGCAGGCACTTCTGGCTGGGCTATCATAGCAGAAGCCACACCTCCTAGGAGCAGCTTCAGTCCTGGCTGCAGGAGAGAGACCCACCTGCACTCCATGTATAACACTTTGGACAGGGGGCACAGCTGAAAATGACAGCACTCAAACCCCCAACTGGAGCCTGAGCTTAGCTTCTGCTCAAGACAGCACTTGGCTGGACCCCAGCTTTCTTTTCAAAGCACTNNACTGCAGGACACCACCAAAGTACGTTTCTAAAGATCAATATGGGGGTTTCTCCTTTCCACAACTGTCAGAAAATGACAAGCTAGGTTGGATTATTCAACAATGATGTCAGCAAAATTGCACTCTCTCCTATAAAAAAGGAATGAGTCACAGGCCCTGGGACACCATGAGGAAAGCACAGGCAGACACTGACCTGGGTGCAGTCTCATTCAAAGGCTGTGGCTTNGCCCATGACAAGTGTGGACAGGCTGGAAGAGGCCGAGGTTTCGGATCTCCCAAGTGGGCCTCAAGAACCTTGGAGTACCGATGAAGGTGGTTTCCTAAGGTAAGCAGCAGTAAGGACAGAAAAGGTGATCACCATTATTANAAAAATACAGGAGAGAAAAGGTGGCCTTTCTGCCAACAGCTGTATTCTGGCAACTACCTCCATGTGCTTTAAGACCACTCCTGACAGGGTGCCTGGTTCCCTTCTTCAGGGCCACTGGCAGTGAGACTATCAATCATACATATAAGGCCACCAAGGGCAATGCCACAGAAAATTCTTATAATACATTCCTGTGGCCCATAGCACCTCTCTTCTGGAATACTTAATTCTCTGTCAAAGTAAACAAACCAATTACACTTCTAGGTTTTACATTTCTTAAATCTGTGCCACCCCACATTGTAGCCACCAGCTAAGCTACACATTGCTACTGAACAAATGAAATAGATGTCACACATCTAAGTAATTTTTAAAGCATCAGACTGAAATGTATTATTAAAATGAATTTTACCTTTTCTACTTCGTATGTATGTGGGGTACATGTACATACACGCCCATGTGTATACACATGTGTATGGAGGCCAGAGATCAACGTTGGATGTTGTCCTTACTCTATATTACTCTCATGGAACCTAGAACTCACAGATTCTGCTGGACTGGCTGGCCCCAGTGTCTAAGCTCACCCAGAGCTGGGGTTACAGACATGCTCTGCTATACTCAGTGTTTATGAGGGAGGATCCAAACTGAAGTTCTCATGCTTATCTGACACACACTTTATCAACTGAGCCACCTCCCCAACCCTCCTTGTATTTTAATGTATTTCTCTTTAATGTATTTTAATGTAATTTCTCTTTCTTCAGTTTTGGCTTTCTTTTATTTTGAGATGGGGTCTCACTATCAACAGGCCAGTCTNGCCTCCATTTAGTCTCTTCCCGAAATCACCCAAGTGCTGGGATTATAGGCATACAACACCACGGCTGGCTGCCANTATAAAATTCTAAATGACATCTGTGGCTCACATCCTTCTGTGGACAGTGATGCAAGGAAGAGAACATTAGGTTCTTTGAGTACACAANCACCAATCCACACAGACCCTGGAGCAGAGAGATTTAGGCTCACCTCAAATGGCCCGAGTGACCTGAGGTAGCTGCTTAACCTCTCTCCCTCCTGTTTCTTCACCCATACACCAAGAATAATACTATCTCTTTTTACAAAAAGCATTCATGAGCTAATCCTTACAAAGTACCCAGCCTGGCACCTGTGCCCAGAGAGCACTTGCAAGATGCTGGGCCTTGGGGCTAGAGATGGCTCAGTGGCTAAGATGTTGCTGTCTTGCAGAAAACAGTTCAGTCCCATCACCTATGTTGGGCAGCTTACAACAACTACCTGTAACTCCAGCTCTATNGGGTTCCAACACCTTCTTTTAGCCTCACCAGGCACTTGCACATTTTTCCTATATACAAAAATAAAATATTTTAAAAGATGCTGGACTCCAGGAGGACACCTACATACAGGGCCTATAATTCCTATCCATCCTGGGAACAGGTGGACGAGTCCACGGCTGTGCTACCAGCAAACACCGAGAAAAATTCACCACTCTCACTGAAGGGCAGGTTCCCGTACTAGCAAGTAATACTATGTCTAGATGCAGCACTGAGCTGATCAAGTCCCTGCTAAGGCACTGTGAGAGATACCCACCTTCCATCCTTTCAGGAGGGGCCAAGCCAGCTCCGCTGGGTGGGCGCTGCCGATTCCCTGAATGGCTGAGGCTGGGAGGGGTCACACCATATGAAGTGTACTGAAGGAGTGCATCCAGAAGCCAAAAGCAGTCTGCAGAGTCAACAGGCACACTACTTAGGATCCAATTTGTAAAAATGAATCCGTCCAGGAGAATTGAAGAACACTGGCTCCCATTAAGAAGGGAAAATGGAGGTTCAGAAGTTTAGGTCAATGTGAAGCTGATACCCTCACCAGACTCTCCTACTCTTGAGAAGAATGCATGTTCCATAGGCAGGGTTCCAGCCCACCCAGACAGTCTGCTCCAGTACCAGCTGACTGTAGGTAGAGTTTACTCTATGTCTCAGGGCTCTGGGCAGCTCAGCCCCACTGTGACTGGTTTGGACCACCTGCCTGACTGACACACAGCTCCAGATAGCTTATGGGCAAAGACGGAACAGTGTTCATTCAAAGATGGCAAGACCATGTGACACCCACTGAAAAAAGAACAGCCTCCACAAAAGGAGCTCCAAGAACATGAACTGCTCCTAAGGACCTGGAGTCATCCTGGGAACAGGAAATGGGTTTGAACTATGAGGGAACATACATGGGAAGGCAAATTTAAGATCAGAGGAGAAAGTCTATTATTTGAGTCAGTGGTTCTAACCAAAACGGGTCAATTCTTTTCAGAGTCCAAGTCTGAGAAGACAAGAAACTCTCACTCAGAGCTGCACAAAGCCACCTCCTAAGGAGGCTGCAGATGCTCCCATCTCAGATCTGGTCTCTCTCTGTCCACTCCCTCCCTCCTATCCCCTATTTACCCAGCCCAAGTCCCATTAACACCTATCTGAACCACAGCGGCTTCGTGAGAGGGGAAGGCTGTTAAGTACTCTACTCNAGAAAGAGCATGCACTTCTGGCCAAGTGCCAAAAGCCCCTAAGGACNCAAAGAGCTGCCATCTGAAATGTACAGGCACAGACAGCCCCTTTAGGCACTTAAAATTTTAATAAAGACTCTTAACAGGAAAGCTCAGATCCTAAAGAGAATTTCTGTGGAAATAAAACATTAATCTCCTATCTGCTATGACTTTAAACCTTACTTTTGGTTTTTAAAAAAAAACAATCACAGTCTAAGGATTTACATAAGCCACTGAAATCCAATCAACATCAACTTGAAATTGGGGAAAGGTGCAGGATCTGGCATGTGCCTATGGCACCACTGTCTTAGCACCCTGAGGTAGATGCAGAGTCCAAGACAAGCCTGGTTTACCAGCATCTTCCCAGATTAAGACCTGTAGAATTGCCACTGTTCCTCCCTTAAAGGAAGAAAATGAAGTCCACACCCAAGCACATGAGCTGCATACTTGGAGGATACAAGAGACAGGCTGCAAAGGAGAACTAACTCTTCTTTCTTGCTTCCTGTCCTTGAGAAAATAACAGAGACCCCTTACTGGTAAAAGCTCTCAGCACCCCAAACTCTCAAGTCTTAGGGGAGAGCAAGGCCTCCAAGATGCATGGCTGGGAAGAGAGGCCAGAGCAAAGAAACACACACAAGGTCACACAACCTAGCAGGAAGCCTGAGAAGGGCAGAGCGTGGGGCAACTAGGTTAAGGGACTCTACTAGACAGGTGACAATGACTCATGCCCACGAGATGGGAAAACAGAGACAGGTACTGAGGTCTGTAGAGGTTTGTGTATCCATGTGTTAGCCTTCAGAAATATCCTAGCAATCAAAGTACCTGGTAGGCCCATGCCTGGCTCCTGTGGGCAAGTACCTGTTTATTTCTCCAGCTATGGCCAGCATCTCTCCAGGGACAAAGGAAAGAGGACTGTATACCCAAATCATTAAGCCTATGTGTTTCTTCTTCTTTTTTATGGCCATGCTGGGTATTGAACCCAGGGCCCTGTACATCCAAAGCAAGTGCTCTACCACTGAGCTGCAGCCCCAGGCCTCCTGTGTATTCTTTTCTTACCCTTCTGTCTGTGACTGTCATCCAAGCAATTGGAGTCTCCATACAATACGATCCGGCCTCCACCCTCAGCTGGGATCTGATAGAGCCCCAAAATGGGAACATTTTCAACAACTGCTGTCTCTTGTTTTAAGACCTCCAATCCTGCAGTAAACAACAACAGCGGGGAGAGTTCTCTGAGGGAATTACTCATTTTCTAGTTGCCACTTGGCCTGAGATTGGACCTACCTGACACAAAACCAACAAACTACAACATTCAATCAAGATAGTGCAAATCTTCAGAATAGGGAAGCAGTATTTTAAGCATTATTAATTTTAGTTTTAACAAAATCCAGCTCTCAGAAAACTAGTGCCCAAAAATGCAANCTGTACTGACACCTCAGGCTCTATACTGTATTATAGGAAGGAGACAAATGTAGCTAACTTTTAAAATGTGTGTCCGTCCACATGCCATTCAGATGTAAGACTTGACGAAGCACACACCTTAGCAACAGCACCTCTGACCTGCCAAGCAGACAGCACATGAAATGTTTAATTGAGATGTAAGAAAGTACCAGTGCCCTGGGCAGCTGCCAACAGCGTAGCCACATTGAGTTTACCCTACACAACCTTAAGTTTACCCTACTAGGTGCTAGACACCATCAGAATTTGCGACTGTGCCTGCAGCCAGCTCTTACACGCCTCACCTCTGCGGAGTGAAATAAGGGATTTAACAGGACAGACCCAGATGGCCATGGATGCACTTAGAGTTAGCCCCAAACTACATAAGAGTTTTGTTATTTTCTTCCCCTTTTCTTGCCTCATTTTCCTTTTCTGGTGATACTGGGGCATGAACCTAGGGCTAGGTAAGCACTCTACCACTGAACTACATCCCACCCCTTTTCTTTCTAACTTTTATCAGATGGGGTGTCTTGCTAAGTCACCCAAGCAGGTATCAAGCTCGTGATTCTCCTGCCTTAACCGTATCAGTAGTTAGGACAGCTTTGACAATAAGGCCTTTTCTGCTCTAACATGACATGCACTATCAACATACTACCTTTTATATCCAAAAACTATCCAAGTTAACACCAAGCAGTTAACTTTTTAGACTATGCTAAAACACAAAATGAAGTATACATTATTACATCTACTTTTGCTATTCCCTTTTCCAAAATACTGAACAATAGGAGGTAGCAAGCAAGCTAGGAGGCCATGACTCCTAGCCCCAGTAGTGGCAAGCCTGTGAGAGCAGCATTTAGAAAGCACTAACTTATAATGAGCTGGGCCAAGGGGTTGAGAAGATAAAATCACCTGGTGCTTATAGTGGCCACAAACAGTTGAAACATTGTATCATATTTTCAACTGATAAAACTGCCTCTCAGTTACAGAAAAACGGCCATCTTGACAGTGGTGTGGCTGGTCACTCTGAAGATAGGACATCAGTGTTTAGGAGGAAATGGCTCCACCAACACATATTCACAAGCTGTCACATGAGACATGTCAGTCTCTTGGCACTTAGCACAGATAAGACATGTCTTACAGCTCAGAATCCCAGCTCCGGAATGACAGCCATAGGGAGAA
>LZPO01110810.1:1182543-1199181 GCA_001675575.1 Neotoma lepida | reverse complement strand
CAGGCTGTCCTCCAACTCAAGGAGATCCACCTGCCTCTGCCTCCTGAGTGCTGGGATTACAGGCATGCATCACCACCGCCCAGCTGAAGATAAGTGTTTCTAACCTGAATCTTCATTGAGCTAAGAACTCTCCAAGCCATCAAGACTATGCTATAGCAGTGCACAAATCACAGAAGAACAACCCTTAGACTGTGACCAAGACAATTTTGAGCCCTGACCTGGAGAAACCCCATTTCTTTTGCAGACTATACACACATAATTCAAATTATCAGTANGANTCTGTCACGCTCATTTCTGAATCCCCCAGAGTCCATGCCACAGTATACAAATACTACTACAATGAGTTTTAGCAGGAATCAGAGCAGATGGAAGGGAAGGCCTGGGACTGCTAGTGGCATTCCTAATGCCCGACAAAACATGCAGAAGTGGGCTGTGAGGTGCACACAAGGATGCACCAAACACCAATAAACCAGGCACTTCAGAAGAGTGTATCTCTGGGGGAGGAGGAGGGGGATAAAGGACACTAGAGGCCTGTGAACAGTACCCTTTCTTTACCTTGGTCCTTGAAAGTCTGTGTGATCACGACACCATCTTCTGGAAACTTGGCGATGCTGCACCCCGANGCATAATACACTGGAAAACAGTTGCTCACCATTAAGGGAGCAGAAATGCCCAACACTTGACTCAACTGACCCATCATGCATTTCAGACATGGTCTACATCACTTGTATTTATTTTTAAAGATTTTTTTTTAACCTGAAGAGACAAATGGCTATTGCCTGTCGCACTTCAACTAGAAGTAATCACTTCAAACTTCAAGTAAAAAATGCTGGTGACATACAGTTTCTAAACAGATTTTTAAGAAACATACAAATAAACGTTTTTTTTTTTTGCTTGTTGGAAACAGGGTTTGGTTATATATCCCAGAGTGATCCCAAACACCTGTCTCAGGCTCTTGGCTNCCAAGTGCTAGCCAGGTAAGCATTCTATCAACTGAGCAACATGCCCAGATCTGATGTGGACTGAACCTAGATCCTTGCACATATAAGACAAGTGACCACTGACCTACGGCCCCAGCCCTAAATGTGCTTTTTGAAGACACTGATTATGTCTTTCCACACTACAGCTCATTTATGAATGCCATCTCTCCTTCAAAAGCATGTAGCTCAAACCCTCATCCTTCTGCCAATTGCATGCCCCTACACACAGACACAAAGCCTTACTGTCATGGTTTGCCAGGGCAAANTCCCCTTCATAAAGGCCGTCACTGAACCCCATGTTCCACACAGACAGCAGCTCGTTCAGAGCTGGGATGTTGGCTCCTCCAGTATCTGGCATCCACCACTGCCTGTAAAAGTGGCAGCGAGCACAGAGAAGGCAAGAATTAAAATCCTCCCATACACTTCCTCTTTCTTTGACAAAACATGGCGTCTTCTGTCACAATCCAGTCCACACATACATNTAAGTGTCNACTGAAACAAGCTGTTTGGTTTGAGAAATATATAAAACCTACTGTTCCAGCCAATGTATAGAACACATTCAAGCTTTCTTTCATGAAATTAAAATCAGAACTTCACTAGCATGCAACCCAGACAGGCCTAGTCTAGACTGAGCCAGAACCAGTGAAGGAGAAGTGAGAAAGGAGGATAGATAAGTCACAGAAAATCTGTAACACAACACAGCATTTATAGCACTCTAGCACTCAGCAGCTAACTACACAGGTCTCTCTGAGTAACAGTTCCTTAGGTGCATGTGAATTTTCTTATGTTCAGTTTGAAGGATGCAGGACAGAACAATATGAAACAGAAACCAAAGCACAGGTATCTGGGCTCAGCCACCAAAAAAAAAAAAGACAATGACCCCCCAATTAGCACTGAGTCCAGAAACCTCTGTCTCTCCACAAGGAGCTTTCTTACATACAGACAAGAGCTTTCTCCACCCACACTCCCCTACCTAGAAAGACCACCCCAAGTGAAGACAGTTGTCCAAAAGCTTGCTGGGGAAGCTCTAACGCCCAAAGCCATACTGCTGTGCAAAGGCCAACTGCAACTGTACCTTGTGTTTTCATCGTAAAACTTCACTTTCCTCATAACCGAAGTATTGTACCAGTCACTGAAGACCACAAGGGAAAGGCCATTGTCCACATCCCTCCTCAGCTTGGCAATCTCCTCAGGGAAGTACTCTTCTTCGCTGTCCACCATAAGCAAAGTGCCTGATGGAAGAAGTGCTGCAGTTTGAGATCTGTCATGTCGGAGTGGCAGAAGACAATTCCAAAGCGCCACCTTGTCACTGGTGTCCTCCCTAGGAGTCTGGTTGGTGTTACCCTGCACCACTAGAGAGGGAGGTGAGAGACACACGGCCAGGGCCCAGCAAACCACAAGGACCGGCTAACTGTACTCTTTGGTTTCCTCTTTGCTCAATGTAAAGATTTTTCATTACTTTAGGAAAGAGTCATGTACAGTGATAGTATTAATAAAAAAAAAAGATTGGGCCAGTGAGGTGGCTCACTTCCACCAAACCTGAGTTCAATCCCCAGGATCTATAAAAAGCTGAAAACTGGTTCCTCCAAGTTGTCCTCTAAACACACACACACACACACACACACACACACACACACACACACACACACACACACACACACACACACACACACAAAATAAACGTTAAAAATAGTAAAAGACTACAAATCTCTGTTCACAGCCAGTTCTGTGCTCAGCTGAGAATTCCAACCATCACTACCTAGTGATCACGAACATCATGGAGAGCCTTGTTCTCCACCTCCACTTGGTCACAGAGACTATCCCGGGCTCCCTTTATCAGCCCATCAGTGAACATTGCAGTAACACTCAATACATATATGCTGTGGGCTGAAAGATCTGGCCAGCAAGGCTACTCACCATACTGTGTGGCGTCAAAGCATGTAAATGGGGCACCGAGCACCTCCACGAAGTAGCCCATGCTTCGCAGATGCTGGTACATGTCCCTGAAGTTGGTGTGGACATGGTCGCCATTCCTGAAAAGCAANAACCACAGTGGTCAGATGACTACTCTCCACTGGTTACCACAGGAGGCCAGAGCTGATCCCAGTGGTGGAGCCCAGAAACCAGCCTCTCCAGGACTGCATTATTTGGGTTAGACAAGCTNAAGTGGTAATAAGAGAGAATCAAGTACATGGCATGTGCAGATGATAAAATGATGCAAAGACAAGGCTTAAGATGTCCTGAGCAGTANTTTAGAGGTACACATTAACTTGCTAGTAGCCACCTGCACNTAACAATCCCCACAGGGACACACAGACTGGCGCACTCTGTGCATGTTAAGCACATGATTCCCTATCACCTTGGCTTGCTTTCCTTCCCAAACACGCTCACTTTCCCTGCACAGCTAGGTTAACTGTCTAAATGCTGGCAGAAAAACCCAGAGCCCATCTCCTCAGCCGTGCCCACTTGATAGGTTCCTGTGCAGGCCCATGGCCTTGCCTGATGTCAGTTTCCCCTACTCCTATCACTTGTCTGATTTGGACCCACCATCCTCCCTTTCAGGAAAATTTTACTTTAAAAAGCAAATCTAGAGCTAGTGGTTAAATTGGCTGTTCTTACAGAGGTTCAATTTCCAGCACCCACATGGCAATGTACAACCCCCTGTAACTCCATTTTCAGGGGATCTGATGTCCTTTTCTGGCCTCTGCAGGCAGCAGGCATATAAGTGGTGCACAGACAGACATACAGATGAAACATCCATACATATAAAAGTTTAAAAAAAAAAAAAGACAAATCCAACGCTGTAAGAATCCTGGTCAGGCAGGGCGCGGTGGTGGCACACACATTTAATCCCAGCACTCAGGAGGCAGAGGCAGGTGGATCTCGGAGTTCGAAGCCAGCCTGGTCTATGAATTTCAGGACAGCCAGGACTAAACAGCCTGTCCCACACTTTCAACATGGAGCTGACAGGCAGTAGATGGCTGGACTGAAGCAAGCTGTGGAGAGTGCCTTCCTTCAGACNATCATGGTGGCNGACATATGACAGATGGAGTGTAGAGAAGCAAGAACAACAGAACCAAGACTTGTCAAGAGGACGGGGACAACACCCAGGCCTCAGCCACAGCCAAAGGAGGCCACACATGGAGCCAAAGGAAGGAAGACCACACATGGGAGGACAGGAGGGTCAGAGCCTGACAGTGGGACTGGCCAGACTGGCAAGCTGACTCAGCGGTAGACCGGGAAATAAGACAACAGAGGAGGACGTCAGCTTCTGCTGCACAAGCGCATGTTTAGAGAAGTGGCTGTCTTCACAACACAGCCCCAAGAATGGCAGGAGAAGGACAAACAGCCCTAGGGCGATAGGGTGCAGGCAAAGCTGCCACTCACCAGTCTAAAGGATCATTCTTCATCCGCAGGTTGTCTCTGGGGAAGTAGCCTGGGGGGTAGCGGAGGTTGTGATACTGGTCCCAGAGGACTCTCTTGCTCCGAGGAGGGGTGGGAATGATCTTCACCTTAATGGGAAGCTTCACTGTGGAAGTATGCTCGGCACCATTTTTTGACTATAAAAGAAAATGGGTAAAACAGAAACTTGAAATGCACCCTTTCTGAAAAACTCTTAGTTCAGGTTTTAAAACATCTTTTTCTTTTTCCTTTGTTTTTGAGATAAGATCTCAAACTTAGGGGGCTGGAGAGATTGCTCGATGGTTAGAGCACTGGCTGCTCTTCCAGAGGACCTATGTTCAATTCTCAACACCCACATGGTAGCTCACAGCTGTCTGTAACCTCAGTTTCAGGGAACCTGACACCCTCACAAGGACATATATGCAGGTAAAACATTAACGCTGAAAAAAACAAAACAAAANAAAAAACTCAAACTCAGGATCTTTCTGCCTCAGCTTCCAGATGCTGGGATTACATGCAACAGTACCATACTGTGCTTACAAAGTTTGTTTCTATTTACCAATCTAATCCACATAATTTAAATATAAGAATATATGATAATAACCTATGTTCATGTGTTACAATTAATTCTGTTCAAACTCAGGAGTTGACTTAAATTCAGGCATTTCGTTCCCTAAAAGCCACTAGAGCAATGCAAGACCAACCCATATTTGCTTCTTGGGAGACTAATTTCAGATGCACTAATTTTGAGCTTGAAATTAGGCCCAAGAAGGTTCTGTCTGCTGTGAGACAACAGCCGAGCATGAAGCATANAGTGGGGTTTAAACACAACTGCTCTGGAGACCCTGGGAAATGGTTTATGGCCTATGAGGCTAATCCAGTCAACCTCTGTGGTCCATTAATTGGAGACCCTCAGCACTGAGTCTGCCCCCCATCTCCCTCTCCTGGCAGGAGCTGGTGAAGGGTAAAGAAAAACAAGCTACTTCCTGGTGTACCCTTACTTCCGTCTCTGCTGGGGAAGCCACCGTGATCATGATGTGGCCCTGCGCGATGCCCTCCCAGGAAGCTGCCTTCTTGGTCACAGAAATGGAGATGGCCAGGTAGCCTGACCAGGGCCATAACACCGAGGAGTAGGAGAAGGCTACTTCAATGTTGTCTCCATTCTGTGGTAAATAGGGCCGCCACTCAGGCTGCAGGAAAAAGAAAGCAGGCCAAGGGTGAAGGCTGTGTGGAACGCAGGTGAGCTAGCCCAGCTGTGGAGGACTAGTTCAGTGCACTGGGTAGATGGAGTCTTGGACACAAACACGACGTCAGCAGTCCACAACACCACTGCTGTGGATGTTCTACCAGGTTATAAAACTTCACCATTCCCTAAGAAATAGGGCGCACTTNTCAAGAGTTCTCTAAGAACTTGCATCAGATGAAGAGAAGTGACACAAGCAACAGACACCCTCAAACTTGTCCTCAGAGTCACAATGACTGAAGTGTCACAGATGCCAGCTGTCACCAACCAAATCCTGCAGCTAGTGAGGGACACCTGGAGGAAGGGTTGTGCACTAGCTGTAGGTACTGCCCTGCTGTGCAACACGCACACCCCACCATGGGCCAGAGGAGAGAGGAGCGGGAGGCATGAAGAGATCACCTGGAAACCATACTTAAGTCACTGACTCCCTCACAAGCCAAAAAGCCACAGAGTCAGGGCAACTGCCTAAGTGACTCAGCATAGCTAAAAAAATAAGTAAAGTTCTGGAAAAGAAGATCCTGTAGGACACACCACCACAAATCCCAGCTTTAATGACTACTCTTGGAGCTAATGGTTGGCAACTGAGAAAAAAANTTTCAACTTCCATCCATCTCTTATGTAACAAACATTAACTGATGAACAAACTTAATGTTTAATCATATAAACAAGAATTAGTGTAAATATAAAACTGACTTTATTATAACTCTGCAGGGGGTTATAATTTTTCAAACAATAGAAAATAATCACAAAAGATGAAAATTCAACTATATCAAAGTACAAAACTTTTACAGAAGAAGTGAGGTTAATAAAACCACCACAGTAAGTCATATCAAAGAAGAAGAAAACTGGGGGTGGCATAGTATGTGGGGGGGAACACTATAAAAACCAAAGCAACAGCTATTTTCCCAAGATACAGACACTGTAAGAGTAGTACGGGAAACTCCAACTCCAGTAAAAAGTAGGAAAGGAAACACAATGGGAATTGTCACTGAGAGACTATAGATAATTAGTAAACACATGCAGAGGTACCCAACCGATATAGCTGTTTTACAATCTTCACTAACTAGAGCACCTACCTCTAAAAGACCCCCTCTCTCCCTCTCTCTCTCAAAAGTGTCAACATCCACACACTGGAGTATCACTCAGCCATAAAAAGGAGTAAATAACTAAATGGTGCATGAGGAACCTTGAGAAGATTTTCAGTGAGAAAAGCCAGTTATAGTAGCGCGCGCGCGCGCACGCACGCGCGCACACACACACACACACACACACACACACACACACACACACACCCTCTGGTATAGATTGTTCAGAGCAGACAAACCAAGAGATGGAAAGAAGCAGACTGAGCCAGGTGTGGTAGTGCATGCCTTCAACCCTAGCATTTGGGAATCAGAGGCAGGTGGATCTCTGTGAGTTTGAGGCCAGCCTAGTCTATATAGCAGTTCTAGGGCAGTGAGGGCTACACACAGAGACAAATACAAAATGTATCTCAAATACAAAAATGAAAAAGAAAAAGAAAAAGGCAGATTTACGGCCACAGGGATGGGGAGGGGGGACAACAGAGTAAATGCTGATGGGTACAGTGTTTTTAGGGGTGACAGAAATGTTCTTGAATGCAATGTTGGTGTAGTCGTGCGACTACTAACAACATACTGACAACTGAAAAGAGCCNCATGAATATAAAGCTGAGAAAGCTGTGTCACCCAGTGCAGGCATGGTACAGATGCCCATAACCAGCAGCAGCTACAGTCTAGTGGACACAGCTCTCTTGGGAGAGAATTTGGTGGGTGCACCAACAACTGCAGTACATCCACACCCTAACTCAAGAGTCTCAGCTAGGGACTACATGCTGAAGAAAGAACTCAGAGGAAAAGAAAACTGTGTGTAACAGCAAAATATTTACATAGAAAAGCCACACAACTGTTCAAGAGCACACAGTGACCAAATGATACCCCAACACCCCATCATGCTGACACACACTGACAATACACTGGTGTATTTTCATATGCTTACAGTGGAAAAACTGAAATAATTTTTTGCCCACCACACAACAAACATGACATACTGTTGCAATAAGGTCTGGTAAAGATTATGTTTTAAACAATAGCTGGGTACTGGAAGTGGAAGTCAGTTTTCTATGCTTTCCCTCTATCCCTTATCACTGTGAGTGATAAGAAGGCCTAAACATGAAGGTCATCATGGTCACTAAGGAACAAAGTCATTTTCATCGGTCAGTGGCTATGAAAACTAAAATGTGCTCTGCCATTCAGGAGCCAAAGTCAGAGAATAAACTGAGGCCCAGACTTTTCTGTATGACTTTCTGTATAAGAAAGAGCTGCCCACCACCTCTGAAACTTAAGCAGGTGAAACCAGCACCCCCAACCCCTTTTCTATGACAGAGTCTCACTATGTAGCCCTGTCTGTCCTAGAACTTGCTATATTGACCAGGCTGTCCTTGAACTTAGAGATCCAACTGCCTCTACCTCCCAAGTGCTGGGACTAAAGGTATGTGCCACCACACCCAGCTCAGCCCTTTCTTAATTTCAAGAGGGATAACTAAAGTACAAAAGTCTGGGCCATGTCACACAGAGGAGTTTCACCTTATCCACAATTCTTCCTGTGACTCCCATGCCATTGAGGATGGTGACATTAACGATTGTTGGCATTCCTCCATAGTAGATGGGCTGGGAGCAGTAGGGCCACATGTAAGGACACTCAGTCAGGTCGATGTAGCTAGGACTCAAGCTGAAACAACGAAGAGAGTGTTAGTGTAGACCACATCATAAAGCAACGGGGAAGCAGGCAGCAAGCTGGGCACAGGTAGCACAGTGGAGTTGCATATTGTAGGGCTGCCCTGGTTGGCACTAGGGGTGTACCCACTGTGCAGCTCCCTGACTGCTGGAGTGAACAGCACAGATCCGTAGGAAGCACCTTCCGCCTCCTGTAGTCAGGGGCTTTGTCAGCTGCTATGGCAGCAAATCATGGACTGAAGTTGCAAGAGGCTTTCTTGGGCAGAAACACACCCATGTACCTATGCAGCCTGCTGCTTGGTCAAAAAGCCAGCTCTATGAAACCCTGCTTGGGGGCTGGGCAGGAGGGGGAACCATAGGAAGCCCAAGTCTGGATTTCTCCAGACTCCCTGCTCACCAGCTGCCTTCCTCACTTATAGCAGGTCCCTCTGGATTCCTGCTCTGCTATACCAGACACCCTCAGCTGAGACCCATAAAACCTTCCAGTAAAATGCTGNGCCTGGACAGGTCCTGGCCTGGCTGAGATGGTGCAGAAGTGCTGATACAATGATCCTGCACTTTCTCTCATTCCTTGTGTCTGAAATGCATCTGTGTCAGGTTAACACTATTACTAGAAAGCATTGGTACCAGAGATCTGTGAAGGTGAGAAGACACACAGGAAGTGGATACGGCAGNCAGACAGTGGGCACGTGGCTCTGTACCCTGTTTCATCTATCTCATGATGGCACACTCATCTTGAACATATGGGGCAAACTGAATTACTTCGTAAAATCCTAACATTATCTTTGTGAACTTGTTTTCATGTTCAAGCACATATGGACACCAGAGGTCAGTCAGGTAGTGTTCCCTAGGACAGACGGATGTTCAACTTGTTTTGTGGTGTAGGGTCTCATAGAGTCAGCTAGACTGGCTGACCAGCAAGCTCCAGGGATCAGCCTGATTACATGAGTGGGCCACTGCATTCAGCTTTTTTATATGTATTCTAGGGATTGAATTAATGATCTCATGCTTGAATAGCAAGTACTTTACAGATTGGGCCATATCCCTAGCTTCCCAAANAACATCTTTAGGGATATTCTGCCAATTACAGAAAACTATAAACAACATGTGTTACATTTAGCCATTTCTAATAGATACCACCTAGTCTCATTCCTAGTGGCTGGTTGTATGGTTGTCTGAGTCAGTAAAAGTACCTATGCTCCATGAACAGTTTAAACCAACTAGCACAATTCAACTAAGAATTCATAAGCAAACATAATTCAATACCACACAAAGAAAACAGCACACCATGGCCAAGCAGTAGTAGTTTCAGGAACGAAAGACTGATTTGATGTCAGCAAGTCTAAACTACAGGCATTTTATCGATGCTGAACCAGTCTACAAAACTCTAAGCATGGTCCTGGTGTGAAACACTATAAAAAACCAGCATCTAGGAAATCCCACCATGATAAAACCTACACTGAGTCCCAAAAGCAGCACTGAATATAGTGGAGAAATACTGAGTAAGGAACCACATGGGGATGCCACTGCTCCCAGCCAAAGNTATCAGCACTTTGCTGGAGACACTACCCAGGCCAAGTAGACAGAACAGTCAACAAAGGCTTTAAATTTTTAAAAAAGTTTTAATTATGTGTATGTGTGTGAGACTGTGTGTGGGTCTGTGTGCACCAAGTGCAGATGCCTGCAGATGCTAGAGGCATCAGATCCCTCTAGAGTTGGAGTTACTAGCAATTGTCAGACACCCAATATGGTTGCTAGGAACTGCACTCAGTCTTCCATAAGAATAGTACACANNCTTAAACACGCAGCCCATGTCTCTAGCACCAAAAGAGACTTAATTTAAGAGTTGGTAAGAAAGACAGAACTACCTCTGTTTCCAATTACATGATATGCTAGTATACCTGGAAAACTAGAGAATCAACAAGCAAACTGAATCAAACATAATTCACAAGACAGCAGGATATTAAATTATAAGAATTANATCAACCAGCTAGAAGCTATAACAAAAGAGAAACACCTGGCAANAATGACAATAAAAAGATTAAACACTTAAACTTACCAAGCAATATGTGAGACCTACAGGAGGAGTCTGTAAAGCCTCTTGGGAGACACAAAAACCTTGAGTAAATGGCACAACCATTATGAGCAAATACTGGGACTAGAGAGATGTCTCAATGATTAGANCATCGGCTGTTCTTTCAGAGAACCTGAGTATGATTCCCAGCACCCACACGGCAACTAAAGAAGGTCTGTAACTCCTGTTCCAGGGGACCCAACACCTTCTTCTAAGACCCCATAGGAACCACATACAAGTGGTGGACAGACATACATGCAGGCCAAACAGCCATTCACATAAAATAAAAGAACGGTGTTGTAAAGGACCCAAGTTTGGTTCTCAGCACCCATGTAGACAGCTCACAACTGTATTAACTCCAGCTTCAGGGGACTGGATGTCCTCTTCTGGCNTATGTGGGAACTGCACTCACTTCCACTCCTCACAAACACAATTAAAAACATATTAATACAAACCATCCCTCTTCGGCTGATTTAAACTTGTAACCCAATAAAAGTGCTAACAAGCTTTCTTATGGATGAGCCAAGTTACTATGAAAAGCCACACAAAGAAAAAATCTGCAAGAAGAGCCAAGAAGATGAACAATNGGAACTAGCCCTCCTGCACATTCAAACACAAATAAAAGCTCTCAACAGAACAGAGTGGCAGTGGTATATGGACAGAGCAGTGAACTGGCACTGAGAGCCTAGAGACAGGTGCAAAGCCATATAAAGGTCAAATGAAGGACAGAGAACAAAAGTATTCCAAAGGGTCCTGGACCAGAAGGGCCTGTGTGGGACCCAGTATACAATGTTGTCTAGGTGGAATTCTAGACTGGGCAGCTTGAGCTGGTGCCATTAAAATGCCAACATTAGGGGAAGCTGGGAGGAGAACTTCTAGGTTCTCAGTACTATTTTTAAAACTCTGATATAAATCTAAAATCTCAAAATAAAAGGTGAAAAAAAAAGTTTTGGTGAAAAACAGTCTCAGACCAATCATGAGAAAACAGAAGATGAACCCACTGGAGACAATCTGTAATGTAAGCAACTAGCTCTTTGCTCTAAGAGTCAAAGCATAAATGGCAAAACACAAAAAACTGCCAGGGGCCAGAGACCAGGCTAACAAATTACAATGCAGGGCCTGGAACCCCAATAGGACAAAGAACACAAGGGTAAGCACAGAGTCTGAGTGGCTACAGAGACCTTATCTACACAGCTGATATTACACATGACTTCAAATAGTTGTGTCAGGTCAGCTAAGCTGTTATCTTTCCCTCATTGGAAAAGCTGAGCAAACAGTATATGACAACTCTTTTTTTGCATATTTTCTGTAAACCTAGGTTATTTCAAAAGTGTTAAAGAAATGGAAACCATTCTTTTTGCCACATCCATTAAGGTAATATAGTGTCACCATGTCAAGAGAAGCCAGGTTTTTTGCAGGCAGCACCTGGTAGAAGCAGCTCATAACTTTACAACTGAGCCTGAGTGTGGGGGCCATCACTCCCGATGTCTGGCTACTATTANGTGCAGGGGAGCCCCAAGGGCCCAGGATAGGAAAGCCCTACTGAGGATGCCAGCACATACCCACCTAGCCTGTGGTTTGTAGCTGCTGAGGATCTGATAGGCTCGCAGCAGATCCAGCTTGCCATGGCCTTGCTCAAACATGTTGACACCAGGAAGTCTCCGAGCTGACGCAATCAGGGCTTGTTTCACACTAGCAGGATTCACCAGCTCCCGCTTCTGCACTGTGCTGGGGAAAGAGAAGCAATGTTGGCTCACTTTTCTCTTAGTGTAGGATGAAAACCAAACTGCCTCCAATCTGCAAAAGGGCCAGCATGTAGCCTACAGTCTGTTTTCTATCTAGCAGGACTTTCTGGTCCAGTAGAGCCATGAGGTGAAAATACCATGAACTCAGCAGGTCCTTGTGTCAGGCCTGACCACTCAGAAAAATCTCCACACAACTTTTCTCAGCAGTGACTCTGTAGGCTCATGCTTATTATACAAAATGCATGAATGATACAGTTTCCTGATAATCTGAATAAATCAGTCACACAGGTTACAGAAGATAAAACCATCAAAAAGGTAAAAACACCAAACCCAGAGAGGGACACCAGCTAGCTGGCTGGGAGATGGAAAGGAACACAAGTGGATATTGGAGAGGGACCCAACGTGAGGTGGGCAGGAAGCGCAGGGTAAGGGAGGACCATTGAAGCGCAGGGTAAGGGAGGACCATTGCCTACAGTGCCAGCCCTTGTCTTTGGTTTGGGATTTGGAGGCCTGAAGCCACTGTGAACATGCCATCATTAGACTGCATCTCAACACACTAACATGTAACCTTGTTTGGCCAGCTTGGCTCATTATAACTGAAATGTTCATGTTTTCTTATCTATGTATCACATACAAATAAGTTTTAGTGACTAGATTGTGGGGCAGTTGGCAGGCAAAAATGAAAAACTTACTCTCCTACTTAGATCCCTAAATATTAACTAGTGATGGAAGTTGATCTGAGAGCCAAGGAAGTTTTTTAATGGGTAACCAGACAGTAAGAGGAGACAGTGGGATTCGCTCTTGCTGAGGAATGAGACTACTACTACAAGTTAGTTATAGGTCAGTAGACTCCACTTCCTCACTAAGCAGCATCTATCACACCACAGGCTCCTGTAACCACAATTGTTGAACTTCCACAATGGCATCTGATATGGGGAGGTGAGGTGAAGGCTCCCTCAATGCTAAAACCACTCATGTTGAGAGCTGCTACTGGGAACGGCAAACACAGCCTCCTCACCTTCCCACTCACTTGGCAGAGACAGATGGGCTCTACAGAGAAGTAGGAAGCCAGGCTTCCTTCTAGAATCCACAGTACTAGAAACAAGAGCCNGCACAGATCCCTTTGCTCAGCACATAGGAAAGTGTGAGTGAGCCAGTCAAGTGCTAGGCTGCCTTCCCTCTTTTGCTGTTTCACAGGAGAGGGAAGCAGTGCTTCCAGAAAGCACATACTTATTTCTGGGCAGTGCTGTCACTTTCAAAGACCTGGCTCTGACTTATAAGGGAAGATCAGGCAAAAGACAGACTGCTCCCATCAACANTATTAATAACATAAACCAACATGCAATTTGCTTAATTATAAAATGAGCATAGAACACAATTTCATATATGTAGAGGTTTGCGTGTTTATCTATGTGTGTGTTTGCGTTATTACAACATAGTACCTCAACAAAGACCTCAACTAGAGAAGGAGAAAGCCTGATATCAGGGGAAATGCAAGCACTTCAAAAACATAACTGCGAAAAAGAGAGCACGGCCCATCTGACCACATGCCAGGGCAGGCGTGCTTTAATTCTGTTCTACCACATTTTAGAAGCTGCTTCTAGTTTCATCACCTGCAGGAGGAAGGGCCGAGGACTAAGCTCCACTCCAACTACAGATGAGATTCAACACGACAGAATGCGTGGCACAGAGACACTCGTCAGTCATCAAGGAAAGTAGCTGGCTGTCAGGACCTAAGTGGCTTCACAGTTCCTTAGCTAAGAGCACGGAAACAAAATATGAGGTGATGGCTATGTTAACTTGCTTCACAGCAGAAACCAGTTATTCTCTGTGTCCCATGATGTAATGGTATATATGTTAAATTTGCACAGAACTTATTTAATAAGAAAAAAAATGTCTTGCTAAGGAAATGGAGGGTTCAGCAAGGAAACTTGCATACTTTGTGTCCTCACCTGACACACACATATTGCAAGAACAAAGCCCAGCCCATCACACAAACATATCTCTATTATGAGCCCTGGAGAGCAATAGATTTGTGCCCTGCAGGGCTTTCTGATTTACTCCAGCTTCCAGCTAGCACACTGAGGGGATCCTGCCTCCTGTGGGAGATGAGGGAGCAGAGGAAGCAAAGGTCAGCTGTATGATACTCACCTTACTAACAAGGTGACAGCCCCAGCAACCACTGGAGAAGCGACACTGGTCCCGGAGAGTGCCCGGCAGCCCCCTTTCACACCGGAACCCCTCACTCCAGCACCATAGGTGACAATGTCAGGTTTCACACGACCATAGCCTCCTGGTAGTTCCTACAAACAAGGGTAGCTTGGTTTCTTATCACATCTATAGCCCTTAGCCATGGAAGGTTATATGTGAATAAAACCGGATTTAAACAGTCATCCAAGAAGATGCTGGTTTGAGTCTGAAATACACTGTGAACTGAAAACAACTTCAATGGTAACACAGAAAATAAAAATGCTTTAGTGTGTTTTATAATACTAAAATTAGCAAGGTGGTGATGGTACATGCCTTTAATCCCAGCACTTGGGAGGCAGAGGCAGTTGGATCTCTGAGTTCAAGGCCAGCCTGGTCTACAAAGCTGAGGTTCACAAAAGCCAGAAGTATACAGAGAAACTCTGTCTTGAAAAACAAAAAACAAACAAAAAAGTATAATACTAAAATAGCAAAGCAAGAAAAAAAATAATCTTGCTGATATTTTAATAATTGCTCAGATCAGAAAGCAGTCACTGACTTGTCACTCAGAGAACCAGCAGCCTGCTCTACCTTCTGATAATCTAAGCAATACATCAGAGAACTAGGAAAGTAAAACCNAAGAATATTTACAAGTGCCTTTATAAAGAAAATCAGCATGTGGTTATGATTTGCTGTTCCAAAGGGTAAGCATCACTGAGGACAGGCATGCCTTCAGACATCACTCCCTTCAGATCCCTAAAAAGTGGGCCCGTATGAAAAACACNAAAGGATTTTAAACTAACTTTCTTCCCTCTCCACCCTACTGCCTTCTCTCTATATCTCTAGACATGATTTTGCTGGGTACCACAGACTAGACTTGACTTATTTGTAATCTTTTATTCTAATCTCCTTATTGCTNAGATTACAAGTATGTGCAACCATGCCAAGAACTTACTATATTCTGTTGAGAAAAAGTNTACCTAACCTATCTGAAATGAAAACCTTTTCCAGGCAATCAGTCATAAAAGGAGTGTAGAAGCACGGGCAAAGGGTGAAGACACTGTTTGCCACAGCTCCACAGATAACTCGGAAACATTTCTCAGTAGCACTGAAAAACAAGCCCTTGAGGAAGGCCAGGGACATGGCGCCNTGTACAGTTGGTAAAGGTGCTTACCCAGGGTAAAGGTGCTTACCCAGGGAGCTACAGACTGGTGCTGACAGATGCTGTTCTCTTGCTACCTAACAGCACAAAGGACATGCTGGGAACACAAAGAACATGGCAGAGTGCAGGCCTGACTCAGAGTAGGGTNNACCAGACCAGACCAGANCAGAACAGACAGATGTCAAGGCAATGAATGGGTCAGCTCCAGAGATGGCATCTTGTGTGTGAGGGACAGNGACCTAGCAGCTAATAGAGCCCACACTGTACCACTGAGGCTGGCATGGAAGATTAGTCTACAGAGTGCTGCGGGGGATGGGGTGCTGTGGGGACAAGGCCTAAATGTTCCCAGGAAGTTGTGAATCTTTCTGGGCCCTTCTTGAGATCTCCCAGAGCTTAGCACAAATTAGAGCAATGAGACATAACTTGACCCCAAAGAACACTAGGGACAGGTGCTCCCTAGTCACTCTTGAAGGATAAAGCAACCGAGTGCTGCTCTGAGGGAACGTCTAATTTTGAACCAAACTGAGGTAAAGGAGGGTGAAGTGATACACAATCAAACCCCAAGCAGCTCAATCACTAACATTCTGATACTGATTAATCACTAACACTAGGGACAGTAAATGCAATGACTCTGTTGGCAGAACTGATATTAACTATTCTTTTTTTTTNNAAGATTTATTTATTATGTATACAGAAGAGGGCGCCAGTTCTCATTACAGATGGTTGTGAGCCACCATGTGGCAACCATGTGGTTGCTGGGAATTGAACTCAGGACCTCTGGAAGAACAGTCAATGCTCTTAACCTCTGAGCCACCTCTCCAGCCCAGACATTAACTATTCTTACCGGGCTTTCATTTTCACTTTAGTGCTAGGGATGTAACCTGGGGTCTGGAACTTGCCAGCCTATGTTCTCCCATGGAGCTAAATCACCAACCTCAGAATTTACTTCTTAAGGCCAAAGATACATCTGAGCTTGTATTAAGGAGAGCTGCTGTCTTTCTCCCAGTTTGTGGACAACTGAGCCCGAGTCTACCTCTCCTACATGTGAGCTTCAGAAGATGGTAAAAAGACTGGAAGTGGGAAAGTCCCATC
>LZPO01110810.1:1140279-1154241 GCA_001675575.1 Neotoma lepida | reverse complement strand
ACTACCTCCATAGCCCCAGCTTCTGGCGGCCAGGGTCTATGTATCCTGCTAAACTACCCGCCTGGCCCCTGCGGCTGAGGGCCTCCAATGGCCTGGGTCTNTGCATCCATCTAAACTAANCCCCATTGTGGAGATGAACCAAATCTATGCGTTCTCCTAAACAAGCCCCGTGACCCCAGCTGCTGAGAGGACCTCTGATGGCAGTTTATAACTACTGCCAGGGGCATCTGCACCTTGAAAAACAGGAAGGGCTGTTATAACACCAAATATTTACCATTTTGAACAAACAGTCAATGTGAAAAGTCTGCCCGGCAAAATGTACTTGAGCGATTTAGACACCAGCAGGATAAGCCTATTCTCAGTTTTAATTTAGTACCGAGTTGGACCACGGCACAACCTAAGTGTGGGCAGCAAGCATGCTTGGGTAATGTAACTGAATCAGATTTAAAAAAGGATGGAGGACACAAACCTAGAGTCCTAGGCTCACAACCTCAGGAGATGGGCCTTGACTGCNAATCCTGGTATAGAAATTGGTTTATTCCCTGGAACCTGCAGCTGAGCAAGCTCTTCCTGAAAGAGGATCTGGAGGTGACCAGGGTACAGAGGAGACCCTGTGCAGGGCTCTTGTGCTTTGTTCCTCAGGTGCTCAGTCAGAAAGGGCAGTTTGGAAGAGTGAGAGAGATGACTCGGCCATTCAGAGTTCATTTAAGCCAGGCAGNGGTGGCACANGCCTTTAATCCCACCCAGCACTTGGGAAGCAGAGACAGATGGATCTCTGTGAGTTTGAGGCCAGTCTGGTCTACAGAGTGAGTTCCAGGACAGCCAGGACTATTTCACAGGGAAACTCTGCCTCAAAAAACAAAAACAAAAACAAACAAACAAAAGTTCACTTAAGCCAGGCATGATGGTGCACACCGTTAATCCCAGAGGCAGAGGCAGCTGGATCTGAGTTTGAGGCCAGCTTCATCTACAAAGTGAATTCTGGGACAGCCAGAGCTACACAGTTAAACAGTTAAACCCTGTCTCAAAATACTGGGGGAAAAGGGGGGGAAAGGTGCATGTGAGAGGGCACACTACTCTTATAGAGGACCCAAGTTAGGATCCAGCAAATGAACTGGGCAGCTCATAACCACCTGTAACTTCAGCTTCAGGGGGATCTGATGTTTTTGGCCTCCATGGGCACCTGTACTNCTATGCACACACCCACACAGACATACATACAAATTTTTAAAAGGGCAATCTTGAGGCAGATGTGTGGTCTGTGGATGTAGCCCCATACCTTGGAAATGGTATGCTGCATTTGTTCCCAGGTTCCAGCATATCCCATGGATGGCCCATCATGTGGAGATGCTATGTAGAGACGCTACTGTCTGCCCACTCCCAAGAACTTCAGTCTTGCTCTCCACCTGCAGTACTCGCTACTACTTCACCCCCTCCCAAGTCATTCTGCTGCCTGGATCCCAGTAACTAGAAGCCTCTTGCTAATACAGGAAAAACTAGGAACAAGAAGTTGATGGTATAAAGGATCTGTTAAACCTGCTTAGGAAATATTAGGTTACACACAGTAGATTTTAGCCAAGAGTGCTCAAGGCTGAGCAGTGTGCTTACCAGACTGTAGGAAAGAAACATTTGTACCTCGAACATAATTACAGTTTAGGTTTGCTGAGTGTTTCTGTTAAGATTTGTTCACTAAGAATGCCGACTATGAGGGCCATAACAAAAGGAAACAGACACCCTTGCCCACAGCTGGCCATCAGGAACATTCCCATATCAAAGAACATGCCTCTGTTGGACCATCCAAAGTGGACAGCACTGGGTCACAGTGCTACTGAATGCTATCCAGGTTCTCTTATCCGGAAGAGCAATTACCTGCCAAGCAGGCAGGATGGCCCTGGTTAACAGCAGCCTACGGGATGTCTCAGGAGAACTATGACAATTACCTTATTGTACTGTATTACTTACTATATTGTAATCTCCCCCATTCATCCGAACAGCCAAACTTTGGAACTGAAGTGCAACTGTGGGCCCTGAAACTACTGAAACTGGGGGGATTTCTGTTCAGGGCNGGTTCCCTTTTGTGCAGTAGCCAGAACCAGTCCCATGCTATTAGAGTTTCCTTTATTAATCTCTTAAGTGCTGGAGTGACTTCTTACTGGGAAGGCATATTGAGTCTAGAATATACTGTGTTTATGTAGTGTTGGAGGTTAGAATCTAGAGGACTTCAAGTGTACAGAGGACCTGTGTGGTTACATGCAAACGCTGTTTCGTTTGATCCAAGGGACGTAAGCATCAGCAGATTTCGGTGTTCATGGGGCTCCCAGGACTGATCCCACACAGACACCAGGGGATAACTGAGTAACCATGTGACCACACAGCTGCCAGAGCTGCAGCTGTCCAGGACTGAGAGTGTTGCAACTGCATATACCCCTCTCCTGGAAACATCCCAAANCTCAGAGCACATAGGAGGCACTGTCAGTCCTAAATCAGGGACTGTATCAAGCTCACTGTGGGAAGATAGGAGAGGCTGAGGGCACAGATCACCAGGTCTGAGGAGACACCAGCAAGCCTCCAGTTCTCACATAGAGATTTTACATCATTGACGTAAGCAAAACAAGGATGGCTGATCAGGGGGCTGGAGAGATAGTTCAGTAGTTAAGAGCACTTACTGCTCTTCCAGAGGACTTGAGTTCAGTTCCCAGCAACCACATCAGATAGCTCACAACCACCTGTAACTCCAGTCCAGATATCTGACACTCTCTTCTGGTCTCTGTGGNCACCTGCACACATGTGGCATACACTCACACAGATACATAAATACAAAGAAAAATAAAATCTTAGGGGCTGGAGAGATGGCTTGAGGATCCAGGTTTGATCCTCATCACCCACATAGTACCTCATAACCATTTGTAACTCCAGTTCCAGGGAATCTGATGCCCTCTGGCCTCCAATAGCATTTGCATACATGTGGTGCATACAAACTCACACAGCCTCACATATACACATATAAATAAACTAAAAAATAAATCTTAAAAAAACTTTAGAACTTTAACTGTTCTNTATTTTTTCTTCTCACTTTTTAAAACCTACACCTGGCTTTTGTACACACCACGAGATTGAAATGGCTCGTGATGAGTCACCTCACCATCTTCCACACTGCCAAGTTCATAACCCATCCTCACCTACTCCGCCATCAGAGGATAAGAGCAAGATCCCTCGGGTGCTCTGCAGGCAGTAGGCACATTGCTGTGTGCCCCGTTGTTTAATTAGTGACAATCCTAAGTGTTGACAAGTCAACTTCTGCTCATCATGTCTATGAGGGGAAANAGAACCTTTTCTGGCAGTGACAGCTTCTGAAGGAAACAGTGATGCTTTTATTGTTACATTTCAATTCACAGGGTAAGTTACAAATGTTCAAGTTCAGAGCTCCTCCTTCCTTGGTTAAAAAACAAAACAAAACAAAACAAAAAAACCAACAACAACAACAAAAAAAACATGTCCACAGTGAGCGGAATAACTCTCAGCAGAGGGGCTGAGTATGAAAGCTAGGACGCCTAAGGATGCCTGGTTTGGGTCTTCTCCTGGAGCCACGGATCACTGTGCTCTGAGTCTGCACCAATGATGAAGTTCTAGCTGAGTCCTGCTGAAGGACCACCACTGACAATGTGGACCTCTTCTTATGACATAGCAAGGACTCTGCATTTTGCCTGACAAGTCTGAATACTGGACCACAGAACTGGACCTTACACAGAACTGACAGTGTGTTCCTGCTATGGTTTTTGTTTCCTGAACCATAGTTTTACGATGTGGCTCATGATGGCCTTGAACTCCCGAGTCTCCTGCCTCCGAGCCCCCACCCCCAGGGGATCATGCTTGATGCCGTTTCAAGTGGAGCTGCTTATCACACTCGCCCAAGTTCTCACCAGTCTGACAGCAGTCTCCACCAGTGCTCTTCTGCCACTATGTCCAAGCACAGAGGTCTGAACATGTTTTGAAGACATAACTGAGGACAGGAAGAACTTCAGAATCTAACCACTGATCTTCCCAATCCCAGTCACAGCTAGAAATGCTGCAGGTGATGTCGTGGGCAAAGTGCGTGTTCAACATAAAAGTGCACTTGAGCCTACGGGTGCTGAAATGTCACCTAAAATAATTCCACACAAGTCCCAGCATTTCACCTATTTTCATTCCCCAGGCACAGCATCAGTGCCACAATGTTAAGTGCCACATTCCTCCACTCTGCACATGATACCATGACTTACAGATTCCCAAGTGCTGGCTATGAAACCCGTACAAGTATTTGGTTTTATAAGACCAAATTAAACACAGTAAGTTTCAATGCTCACCCATATTGTGGGGGTTTGTGTAAATTATCTTCACACCAGTAAAAGCATCCCCTATAATGTACACATTCATTACACAGGCCAAAAATGAGTTTCTAACATCATTTCCATAATACCTCATACCACACACAAAATTTGCTCATATTTTAACCACTATTCCACAAACACTTGATGATTTTATCAACAATGCTCCTGGGAAAAAATTGGATTACATAGAAAAGTGTATGAAAACCAGCTATAAGCAGCTCTGAAAGGGTCAGTTACAACATGGATGCACTGAGAAATCACTACTTAGCCACAACAATTACCTTAGAAATCAAAAGATAACACATTATGTATCCCAATCTAGGAATGAAACCCGCCCAGAGTTGGAAAGACAAAAACCACTCAAAGGAAGCAGCGTCAGACATGGTAAGCCCACGACAGGGTTGGGCAGGCTTTTACCAAGTGAAAAGGAGTAACCTAGACCTTTAATATGGTAAGGCTCCCCATTACCTCGTCCTGACAAATTCTCTATTAAAGTCACATCAATAACATTGCTCAGACACACACCTGTCTCTTATACACATCTAGATGTGTATAGATGGGGGGGGGGGGACCGTATGGAAAGTGTGCACACACAGAAGCCCCACCATGGAGCTATGTGGTGTGACACCCATGTCTACTGCTAACACCACCTGCACTCACAATTCACAGTTAGAAAATAACACTTTTCTGTTGTCTTCCTGATGAACATTAGTATTTTTTCAGATAGGTTTTAACTATGTATCCCTGGCTGGCCTAAAACTCACTACATAGCCCAGACAAACTCAGAAATCCATCTGTTGCCACCTCCCAAGTGCTGGGATTAAAGGCATGAGCCACTACGCCCAGCATGATGAACATTTGAAAGCCAATACTATAATCACCTATCAGAGGAAAACAGGTGATTTCCCTTACAAGAGCTGGCCAGTCACATTCTAAACTAGGGAAGCCTTCCCTTCTGTTCTCAGGCTTCGTGGCTATGTGCCACCCATGTGGTGGTCCCTGAGGTTTTCTCACAGACTGAAAGTCGGCCTNGTGAAAGATGGCAACACACTAGGTACTCAGTAAGAGACAATACGCAGGTGAACTAAATGTGATTTCCAAATGCCGGAATACTGCAGGTTACTGTGACTTGGCCCAGCTTCTCCCGAGCTTCCAGATTCAGGCTTGGCAGGCTAAGGCCTCTTTCCGTAGAGAGCGGTTGAGAAGGTTTGCTCCCCACACCCAGAGCCACTCAGGCATGTACTGTGCAAAAAGAAACTACAAATGAAAGAGAGAGAGAGATGTGGTTAGAATCCCAAACCATCAAAGCTGAAGAAACAAGGGTNCGTATCAGTGCGTACCTTGTTAACAGGCATCTACTGACCACGTTAAACAACAGAGTCTGAGCNCCTTCCATACTGGTTTGCTTCTGCATAGGGCACTCACCTCGATTCACTCAAGGTAGCACAAGGGCGTGATGCCCCATTGTGATGCCCACCATCAGCGCCTGCTCCCTTTCTGTTCCATTCTGGAAACATACGTCCTAAGTCAAATATTCTAAATCCAAGAAGCTACAGTTGTACCACCCTGAACAGGATTTCATCTAAATCCAAGGAGATGAAAGGAGTCTTGCAGGTGTCCCTTGGGAGGACCTGGGAGTGGCTCATACAAAACCATGGGCCCCTGAGACAGGTGAGACTCTGGGAGCCCAGGTGGTACTCAGTTATTCATGTGTTTACTTAGTGGGAAGGGGGCTAAGTTGAGTCAACCAGAGAACAGTTCTCCACCATGCCAGTCACGCGATCACTCCCTTGGCAGCTGTCTGTGNGAGCGAGGGAAGAGGAGTGATGAACTTAATCCTCAGGTTACAGACATGAAGCACTGGAGTTTCAAAGGCACACTCCTGAGTCAGGATACCGGTTTCAGTTGTACTTTATGATGAAAGCTAAGCATGCCCAGAGCATCCCTGTCCATCATGTTAACCTCTGTAACCTTAGACTGAGCATGGANCAACTCTATATGGTATGTATAGCCTTCCTGAATAACCCCCCACGCCCTTTGTTATGGGAGACATTGCTCCAGAGACGATGTCCTCACTCTTCTTGCCCACTTCTTGTCCACTCCTGAACCGTGGCTGTGCTACTTTGAGCTTTGTACTCACCTAGCTAAGAACTCACTGCACTCCGTTAGACAGGGAAGCGAACCACTCTGAGCTGGGGTGGTGACAGTCCCCCAACTGAAGCAAGAGTTTGGGAAGCAGGGGCACACAGGAAGGGTTTTCAGGCTCTTTAAACTCTTTAGAGTTTGAGTCATGTCAGGGGTGCTGACCCATCCAAGCTTAAGAAAGCAGTGCTCCTGGGGCAGCAAACACCAGTGGTAGCCCTCAAAGTGATGAAGTCAGACATCGGAAGGCACTGACAGTGACCATGCACACCTCTTGTCAGTCTCCACCTGGCTTCCCTNAGCCATCCCCACCTCAGCTAGAACTCCTTCCTCCATTTTGCCCTGCCACGCTGAGACCCTCACCTAGTTCTTCTCCTTACACGCTCTCTGCAGCGTTACCAAACGCTGCCAACCTGAGAACCTGTCTCCAGCAGAAACCCCTCACCTGAACACACCCACCTGTGTAGCTGCCACCTCAGCTTCTCTGCAGAAGTCCCCAGGACCCTTGTAACCAGGCTGTGCACAGCTCCACTAGCTTTCATCACACCCCATCATCTCTTCTCAGGCAGCCACTTCTCTGGACCAGAGGAGCACCAATTCCTCCACCCTTCTTGTTCCATCTACCAATGTGTTACACATCTCCAGGCGGGAGGCACCTCTCCTGCGATGTTCACTGCCTGAGCAGAAATCCACCAGTGCACATCCGCTATCAACCTCCTCCTCTCAGCAACAAACAAATGCAGAACATTGTTCTCATTAAGCTCACAGCATAAGAGGCCAACTGGGGTGAGACACTACACCATTTGTTTGACATATCCCAAATCTGTTCCTTATAGCTAAAGAATGACATAGGGTGGAAATCTTCATCAAACTGAGACCTTTGTGACCCTGGCAAAGCAATAACTACATGGGAAAAGTCACAGCCAGAGCCAACAGAGAAGTACAGTGTGGCCAAGACAAGTGGTGGATGAGTATCTTGGTTGTGAAACAGAAAGAAGCAGGGGCTGGAGAGATGCTTAGTGGTTAAGAGCACTGGCTGCTCTTCAAGAAGACTGGAATTCAGTCAGTTCCCAGCACAAATGTCAGACAGCTCATAACTACCCGGAACTCCAGTTCCAGGGAATCTGACACTCTCTTCTGGCCTCTTGTGGGTACTGCAATCATGTACATACACCCACAGAAACATACATAAACACATAAAATTAAAATTAAAAATGCTTTAAAAGGGTATCACCCTAAAAATTAGGGGGGGGAAGACAAAAGAAACAGATTGGCAAGATTAAAAACAGAAGTTCTAACAGCTCTGTATAGAAAACTACCCTGGGCACTAAATAGCTTCATGGGATTTCTTGGTAGAAAATACATTTTTGTTGCCGATAGTGGTACTAGGGATAGAATCCAGGGCCCCATGCTTGCTGAGCAAGCACTGAGCAACATCCCTAGTTCATTCGTTCTTGTTTTTTCCCTTTCTCTCTCTCTCTCCCTCCCTCTCTCTCTCTCAATTTTAAACTTTTTTTATTTAGATGTGTATAAGAGACAGGAGCAAGCACTGAGCAACATCCCTAGTTCATTCGTTCTTGTTTTTTCCCTTTCTCTCTCTCTCTCCCTCCCTCTCTCTCTCTCAATTTTAAACTTTTTTTATTTTGAGACAAAGTCTTGGTAAGTTGCCCAGGATGGCCTTGAATTCACTCTATAGTTCAGGCAGGCTCTGCAATCCTTCAGCCTCAGCCTCGAAGGTAGCCAGGATTACCAGGCAGCATTTGCCCTGACAGCTGCATCTCTAAGAGAACTTCAAAGTCACTTTTCACTTTTTGTTTTTGTTTTGAGAAAGAAGAGATCTCACTACACAGGCCAGGCTGACCCTAAGTTGAGATTTTCCTGTCTCAGCCTCTTGCCTATTGAAGATGGCTGGGCTACCATATCCAGCCTTAAACTACTTTTCAGGTTTCTCTGCTCAGTTCTCAAGGAAGTATGGACTTGGAAAGAGCTATTAAGACAGCTTTTTAGACAAACCTATAAGCTCTGAGCCTTTAGACGAATACAAGAATTATNTGCTAATTTACTCACATTTATTTTGTGGTAGTAAACTAAATTATTTTTATGCATAACATATTTATTTATAAATACCCCAAACTATTTAACTGGTAATCAGAAATGCCCAGTAAATTCTAAATCTGGGGACATCTATTTCTATTCCAGATAATAAGAAACAAACTATTATAAATCTTTAGTTACTGCCCTTGTGATTAAAATCACAATTTTAAATATTTCATAAAGTTCAAGTATTTTTCTTTTTTGGTTTTTCAAGACAGGGTTTCTCTGTGTAACAGCTCTGGATGTCCTGNAACTCGCTTTGTAGACCAGGCTGGCTTCAAACTCACNTGCCTCTGCCTCCTGAGTGCTGGGATTAAAGATATGTGCCACGACACTGGCAGAAGTTCAAATATTTTTCAAAATATTTTTATTANACTTATTTGTGTCTGCACCTACACCATGGTGTNTGTAGAGATCTGAGGACAATTTGTGGGAGGCAGTCATCTCCTTCCATCACATGGGTCTTGAGATCAAACTGATCAGGCCTGATGGCAAGCACCTTTACCTGCTGAGCCATCTGCTGGCCCCGAAATATTTTTTTTTAAATAACTTATTTTTATTTTATATGCATTGGTGTTTTCCTTGCATGTATGTCTATGTGAGGGTGTCAGGTCCCCTGGAACTGGAGTTATAGACAAGTGTGAGCTGCCATGTGGGTGATGGGACTTGAACTTGGGTCCTCTGGAAGAGCAGTCAGTGCTCTTAACCCCTGAGCCATCTCTCCAGCTCCTCCAAAATAGTCTTAAAAATCTTTGTTTTGTCTGAACAACAAAACTACAACAACAACAAAAAAAATCTTAGGAAAAAATTCTAGGTTTCCTGAGTAAACGAATCCAAGAATACATGGAGATTTATTTGACATGATGGTTATGTGCTTATGGCCCTATCTTAGGGCTTTCTGAACTGGGCTGTGCACGTAGCATTTCCCCTTCAGGCATCACCAATAANTCTGCATTGAAATCCCTATTCAAGTCGAAGCATGTTTTGGGGGGGAAAAGAAATTTGAAAATTTTTACATTAATCATCCCACACAAGTATCTAGCACTATAAGTGAAATTACTCAGAATATGTGAGTGACGATTCCCAACCCTCGGTCCCCGGCATGGCTCACAGAGCTTTTGACCTGACGGCATGGGGCTACCTGAATAGAGTGGGACCAGTAGCCTGTGGTCCTTTTTGAAATGCCCAGGGTCGACACCGCATGCTGTGCATACACTCTCGGCGAAGGTGCCAGCCACGGGCATCTGTGCAGGAAGCTGCCAGGTGCAGTCACACTGGTGGTCACGTAGAAAGGGATCAGACTCTGCACGAAGATCCCTTTAGAGGCATACTCATACTGCAGGGCTCGGCTGAAGTGGTCCAGATAGGCCTGTGGGGGGCAGAAGGGGAGGACTTTGAACCTAGAAGGACCTTGAAAGAAAACCCAGAAGCAAAAGACTTGCCTATTCCCATCTCGGGAAAAACTGCCAGCATAAGCAAATGGGAGCTGACTATTCCCTGACCATCCCACAGGAAGAAGAGTCTGACCTTGGATGCAGAAAAGGCAGCCAGCTGTGGTGTGGGCTTGCAGCAGGAGCCAGAAGACACTGTGACGATGGCACCCTTCTTTCTCTCCACCATTCCCGGAAGCACTATATGGACCATCAAGCTTGCAGCCGCAATGTTCACATTCACAATGTCCCAGAGCGTGTCCTCAGGAACCTGAGTGAAATACTGGGGATAGGGGTAGAATGCACCCATGTCATTCACCAGGATGCCAATGTCTCTGTCTCTCAGGGCTTCTCGGATTGGAGCATAAATCTCCCGGCCTCTGCTGAAGTCTGCTACCATGACAACTGTCTCCACCCTGTAGGTGTCAGCTATGTGCTTGGCCACAGCCTGCAGCTTCTCTTCTTCCTGGCTGATCAGGATGATGTTGAGTCCATGGCTCGCTAACTCCTCAGCATAGGCCTTCCCAATGCCATCTGTGGCCCCTGCAAGGCAAGCTAGGAGGCATGAGCATGTTGAAGCATGGTTTCCCTCCAGAGAAGCAGAACTACTCACTGTTGATCTCATCAGAGAGAAACGTCCACTGGGGGGAAATACATCACATCCATCAGTTAAGGACTATGCTGGATTGATAAAGTGAATCCTAATGCTAAAGGTCCTCAGGCAAGAGGGCTCAGTAGGTAAAGGTGCTTGTTGCCAAGCCTGGCAACCTGAGTTCAAACCCCGGGACCCACATGGTGGAAGGAGAGAACCGACTCCCAAAAGTTGTTCCCCGACTTTTATATGTACACATGGCACACACACACGCACACACACACAAATGCACACACGAATGCATGCACTCCAAGATACCCTGACAGACAGACCAGACACTGCTCACACTCAGCCAGCTGGAGTAGGACACTATAGGACTGTTTCCAAACTCGCCCCTGACTTGCTCAAGTGTCAGGATGAGCTTTCTGGGACACGGAGATAAATCACACTGCAATTCAAAGCAGGCAAAGCATTTCTGAGAGCTTTGACAACCCCTAAGGACAATGTCAAAACAGAAAAGACATGTGAGGGGTGGGGGTGGGGGGCTGGGAACAGGAGCCGGAGTAATGAGGGGGATGCCTCTGAGGGTAGGGCTCCCTAAAGTGAGGTGGGAAGAGTGCAGAATGAGGCCTCAGCAGGAGGCAGAAGCCTCCAGTTAAACTCGGTAGCTCCTTGCTGGAAGCACTGACTTAAAATACAGCCCAAACAGAAAGACCACTGGAGCTGAATCAAGTTACCGCTGACGACAGCCCATCTTCCATACTGCTTGATGAGGTCGGGCCTGCTCCCCAGGCGAGGGATGAAGTGCAGCCTGACCAGGCTGTAGAAGTCACAGATGACTGTGATGCTCTTTCTCGCTGTGTACCAAGCTCCCACCAAGGCCAGTGCTTCCATATAGCAATTGCAAGACCTGGCGATTTCCCTGTACAAGAGGTAGAAGCTGTCAACAGCAGCCATGGCAACCTGCAGGGACAAGAGGAGAGAGAGCTGCACTTTGTGGACAGAGAGGACCTCCTCAGATCAGGAGGGAGAACCCCGGCCTTCTTGACTCTGCAAGTAACAGTAACTCCCAAGAGCACACAGCCTGAAACTGTCACGGCATGACCTCACTGTCTAACACCTGTGGCTTAGGAAATTCTTGCCTTCCAAGAGATTATTCAACAGAACTACTGAATTCCTCCAAAAACCCCCAATCTGAGCCACAAGCAGCCAGAACAAAAAGAAACATGAGTGCCCTACTTCCAAGCGGCAGGAGGCGCAATTATCACNGATGGCAGTTGGAATGTGTCCAGCTAGCTCCTGGCGTCATTCAGTCAGCAAGTACAGAGGACCTACTACCTCAACAGTGACAAGCAGAATAAACACAGGTAGTAACAGCGTGTGGCCTTGGTCCCAAGAAACATGCATATTAAATAAAAGCACCCCAAAACATGAGGAGATGGCGCCCTTCTGCAACAGCNCAGCAAGCACCCNCCCTTACTGAGTGTGTACACAGCAAACACGAAAGGGCAGACACGTCCCAAGCACTGTGACAGGTGTTAAGGATCCAAGACAGGCAGATATTTAACAATTAAAATGCAATTTCATCTGGGTACATCTACATTGTACATTGTAGGTNCATCTAGCCTACAAGCAGAAGGGACCCTGGAGAGGTGGGCAGAGGCCAGGCATGGTCTTGATGGCACGNCCAAGGGCTGTGCTCCATCCTGGCCCACAGCCGAGGAGCCGCTGCAGTCAGATTCAGTGTACACTAAATGGCCAGATGAGCCTCAAGGCTCACACACATAGTAAGACAGCTGAGATTCCACACAGGAACCTAGACTATAAGTACCACCCCCTCTCCCTCAGAAAGAAAATATAAAACTTGTGGGAATGACTTCTGGAAGGAAATCCACTTAAAGTGAGATGAGGGGAGTCCTGAAAACAGTCAACACAGTGGCAAAAATGGCNCAAGCCTTGGGGAAGGAGTGGGTGCCCTCTGTGTCTACTGTGATGTAATTCAAGCTCTATCATGTTTTGCAGAGGGAAAAATGAAACTAAGTAACCACCAAGCAGGAACCTGTGAGCACACTGCCGGAACCTGTGAGCACACTGCCGGAACCTGTGAGCACATCCCCTCCCGGTAAAACGCACAGGGAAGCATGAAGAGAAAACTGAGCAACAGCCACCGGGCAACTGAGATCACACAACTACAGACAGAAGACATGGGACAGCAAGCTGCAAAGGCCCTGACCATACAGGGCACTCTCCACTGTTCCANATTTCTACCATGTGGGAGAAATCAAGCTGATGTTACAGTAAGTTTTGAAAGCTATTCTCAACCTGGGTAGTGNTGTGGACGGATGAGGACGAAGGAGTCCCAGTTTGAGGCCAAAAAGCTGGGCTATTTACATACTAAGACCTTGTCTCNAAAATAAAAATAAAAAATCAGACCCCAGCTGAACTGGTGGTACATGCCTTTAATCCCACCATTGAGAAGGCAGAGGTAGGTGGCTCTCTGTGAGTTCAAAGCCAGCCTGGTCTACATAGTATGTTTCAGACCAGCCAGGGCTACACACTGAGACTGCCCCCCCCCAAAAAAATCAGGCCCCATGGCACAGGTATGTAATCCCAACTACTGGAGAGGCTAAAGTAGGAAAATCGAAGTTCAAAGCCAGCCTGGAACTTAATGAAAAACATCTAAGTGAGGTGGGGGTGGGGAGTGGCTCAGTAGCTTATCCAACATGAAGTCTGGGCTACAAGCACCAGCACTGTAAAGAAAGGGAGGGAGAAAAGGAAGGAGGGAGGGANAGAAGAGGGAGGGGATGAAGGGATGGAGCTACTGCCCCTCTGCCCCAGCTTTCCCCAGACTCTGAACACCAGTGAAGGAAATCCAGTGGAAGGTGCCTGACCTCAGGGGACTTCTGCTCTCCTCACTGTGGGCCCCCCGTCTTCTCTTGCTGCCAGCTCTTTAGTGGCAGCTGTGAAGGAAAGCCAACAAGAAACAAACCCGCAGCTCAGCTGGGAACACTTTATGTAAAACTAAGATCAATGCTTGCAAAACAAAGCAAAAGTTTTAATGCATGAGTCNGCAACAAAGCAAAGAGTGCCTTGGGGACAGTCCCCTGGCCTTGGAGGCACAGTGGAGAGGGCATTCCTCTTTCCTTCTTAGGGACACATCATCAGCTAGGACAAAAATCGGCCCAGGTGAGCCTGGGGAACAATGGCAATCTATACTGCCCTAAGAGCACCTGAGTCTGAGCAGCTGGCTGTCCACACTTGGCTCTGGGCTCCCCATCTGCCCGTGAAGGGTCACCCTCTCTCTCTACACTACCTTCCCCAGTCCTCAGCAGCACCC
>LZPO01110810.1:1122602-1138309 GCA_001675575.1 Neotoma lepida | reverse complement strand
TGCCAGCTCTGTCTGTTCGCTGCTGAGTGCTGCCTCTCTGAGGGGCTTCTGAGGAGTCCCCCAGTGTCCTGAGCTGACCTGCATCCTCCTCTTCCGGAGACTCCTCTACCCGGTGAGGTCACAGCTTTGCTGTAGTTCATGACACTCTCACATACAATTCCTGTCCATTCTACCACCAGCCCAGGGCCACCACTCAAATAATCTTAATAATGTCTCTTGGGCACTGGTGCAAGCATTCACAAAGGAGCATGCCACACAGTGGAACCGCTGAGCCACGAGGCACTCAAGGGTTCCACTCTACCTTGCCGATCCTTTCCACAGTAACAAGCCTGACTCACCTGCCTCACAGGTGGGGGTGCATACTGCCTCCTCTGTGCCACCTGCAGGAACACCCAAGAGTTCACCCTCAAACAACAGGGTGTATAGGAGTGGTTAGTAATGGGGCCAAGACTTCTCTGAACCATATGTGGCGCTGTCTTGAATCTCTGAAATGCCCATTCCCATTCTTTGCCCCTCTTCCTACTGTATTGTCTTCTTTTTCTCTCAGAATGACAAGAATTCTTGACAGACTCTAGACACACGCTCTCTCTGCTATTTCTTGCTAGTGTTGTTGAGCTGGATGTCTTTGTTTCCAAATCCCTTCCTTTACAAGCAGTGCTCATCACACTGAAGCCCCTAGCAGGAATTTCCTCACAGTATTCTCTAGAAGTTCTTCTGATTTAGGTCTGCAACCCCGGATTCTGTAACGGTGGCAACTGGTTTTCATGCATCCTTTGGAGGGCTCCACAGCACCACAATGCTGTGTATACAATATTGTCTCAGTAAACACAACATTGCCTTAGTAAATCCCATTAGATAGTGTCTGTGCCAGAGCTCAAGTTTCACTCTTGAAGAGAAAAAACCCAAAACTTTGTATCAGCATTCTGACAAATTCTCTCACAGACCAGTGACATTTGGGGAGTNNCTNNNCTTCTTCTACCTAGTTTTGATCACTGATTGAACCAGCAGTGGGGTTGANGCAAAAGAACAACATGGGAACCAGAACCCAGGACTCTTACCCAAGATCCAACACCCCTGAGATCCAGGTTTCTACTTAGGTACCAGGAATTAAGGCAACACCAGCCCACTCCTAGGCACTCATCCAAAATAACTGAAAATTTTTGCTTGCACTAAAACTTTGTAAATCGGGTTCCTATTGGCTTTACTCACTAGCCAAAAGATGAAACTGCCAAAATGCCCATCAAGTGATGACCACAATGTGGCCCAACCATAATACAGTGCAATATTACTGAGCTCTAAAAAGGAATGGGGCAGGAGTACATGCTGTGGCATGAAAACATGATGCCGAGGGACAGAAGCCAGACACAACACATGTATAAAACATGTTTGCAACAGGGAAATCTGATTAGGAACACTGACTGGGGGCAAGATGGGGCCCAAACTGCAGCTGATGGGGTGGAATTTCTTTTGGGGGGGGGTGGGAATTATCTAGAATTAGGGGTGACAACTGACCAGCACTGTAAATATACTACAAAGTGCTAAGTTGCACATTTCAAAATGGCTAAAATGATGAACTTTGCCTCAAAAAAAAATATCCACTGAGAACTGGGAAGATGGCTCCGAAGATTAAATGTTTGCTGTGCAAGACTGGGGAAGTGAGTTGAGATCCCCAGTAGTATGTAAGAGTGGAAAACTGTAGAACCAATTTGTAACCCCAGTACTGGGAGGGAAAAGGCAATTGAGGATCATGGGGGGCAGCCAGTCTGGCCTAAAGGAAACTCTGGGTTCAGTGAAAGACATTTTCTCAAAAAATAAGGTGGAGAGTAATAGACACTGACCTGTGGCTTTCACACCCACACATAAATGAGCAAGACCCCCCCCCCAACACACACACTTCACTAATGAAGTAGTGTTGAACTCTGCACTTCTGAAATATTCCCGAAATGACTAGGATCACTCTGGAAAAAAAAGAGATCCTGTTCTTGGGGATTACGTTACACTACAACATACTGTCCTTTCACTACCACATGTAAAAGGGGCTAACACTTCCCAGGTACAATGAAAATTAGCTGAGGTGATATATAAAAAGCATTTACTTCGCCACCGCTCAATAAACCTTAGCCACTAGCCAAGATTATTACTCAGGGTTCGATGTTAGCTACCTCTATGTGTACTGACACGACTTTATGAAAAAGCTAAGCGCGTTATCCCTACTTTAACCCCTCCTTCAATCTCACGAGGCAGTACTACCCATGAAGAAAAGGACGCAAAGTCACATCCCAGAATGTCACAGCTAAGACCTTAGACTAAGGCACGGCTCAGAGCCCTGGCTGGTGGTCCTTGAGAGCCCGGCCCCCACCGGCCCGTGGTAACCTTTATCCCCTGCGGTCACCGCCCAGGGGTGCGGCTGAGTCCCGGTGGTGGAACAGGGACTCACCACCTCGTTTCCCCATCCCTCCCCTGCGCCGCCGGGCGCCGCCCAGCGACTCTGCAGAACCCACCCGGCTCTGCAGGATTTGCGCGCTTGCTTCAGCAGCGCTGCCATTCTGCACCAGTTCTGAATCCTAGAACCCATTCAGACCCAGCGGCGGGGAAAGAAAAAAGAGGCACCGAAGAAAGGGCGGTCCCAGGGCGTGTCGCGTGTGCGAGCCGCGGGGCGAAGATGAGGCCCGGGACACCTGCACGGGCTGCTAAGGGACCGCTGGGAGCACAGAACCAAGAGTTCGCAGCTACGAGGCGCGGCAAAGAGGGCGGTGGGGATGTTCCCGCGGGTCGGGGTCCCCGGGGGCGTGGCCAGGGCCGGAAGCGGGGTGCGAGAGGCGCGGGCGCGATACCTGCAGCAAGCGGCGCGGTCTCCGAAGCCCGTCCCGCCACCAGTCCGCGCAGCCGCCGCCCCGGACTCCGCCGCAGGTCCGCTACCCACGTGATCCGCGCAGGCGCCCGGGTGGAGCCCCCGCTAGGCCCGCCCCCGGCGGCGTAACCGACTGCGCGTGCGCACTGGTTACCGCGGCGACCAGGGAAGCGTTGGACAGCCAACGACTGCGTACGGTAGTGCCGGAGCTGAGTGGCGGGGCGGGGAGTGAGCATGCACCCCAAGGCCTCAGAGCCGCCGGCGGATGGAGCGACTGAACCCAGTCTGGAGGAGTCGGCGGGCGATCACGGCGACGCGGGCTCAGGGGTCCGCAAAGAAGGTGCCATCGTGTCGGGGAGCCGAGGGGGCGAGGGCCCTTGTGCCTCACATATGCCCATTCACGCAGCTTGGAGCAACCAGCACCCCTCACACATGCCCATCCATACAGCTACAAAAACAGCCAGCCAACCGCCTCACACATGCCCATCAACACAGCCCGAAATAGCCAGCGCCCCTCAAACATGCCTATCCACACAGCTATGGATCAGCCAGCATCCCACGTACAAGCCTGCCCATTCACTATTAATGAATGCTAGACCTTTATTAATATAATCAATCCAGCCCATATAGAACACCCATTATTTATTCCAATGAATGTTTATCAGGTACCGGCAGTGGCTGGGAATTGTTTGCAATGAATGTAAGACACAGTCCCCAGTGTTCACTTCATCCAACAGACCCCCCACAGAGAGAGCTCATCAGCTCTTGAAGTTACATGCATTTGAGACTTCTAGAGATGCCTTACAGGATAAAAGTGCTTGCAACACTAGCCTGACAATGAGTTTGAACCCAGAAGTGCATAAATACAGTGGTTTGGATCTGTATCCCAGCAGTCCTAAAGTTATGTCTGAGGCAGTGATTCTTTGGTTAAATTTTACTTCTGTGTAACTTCTTCAAGAAAACTTACTGGTCAATTCTCCATGATACCAGTTTGTCCTTTTAAGATATTTTTTTCACTGTGTCCTCCCCTTTAAAATAAAAGTTTATTTGAGAGAGAGAGAGAGGGGAGAGAGAGAGAGAGAGAGAGAGAGAGAGAGAGAGAGAGAGAGAGAGNGNGNGNGNGNGTGTGTAGGGGGAGAGGTGTGCAAGTGCCCAAGGAGGCCAGAAGAGGGCGTCAGATACCCTGGAAGTGGAGTTACAGGCAGTTATGAGCTGCCATGTAGGTGCTGAGAACTGAACTCCGGTTCTCTGGAAGAGTAGCAAGCATTTTAAGCACTCTTAATGACTGAGCCATCTCTCCATCCCCCTGTGTAGCAATTTTTACAACATTATTAATGACTATGTAAATGTCACTTTTAGGCTGATTCTCTATAAAAACTGCACAGGAGGACATAAAAATGTGGACAAAGATGGTCATTTTTGCCTTGTTGCTAACAGCCGGAGTATGTTAGCAATGCAAATGTCTTTAGGGGTGTGCTTGTAGAGCCAGTGAATTCTTCTTCTGCCTTGAAAATAACACACTGCCAGCTTCATCCATCAGCAGGGATCATTCTCAGGAACATATATGGGTATAAAAAACAAGTTCCACAAAAAGTACAGGATCCCATTTATATAAATCAAAAACATAACAGCCTAAGTTTGTTTTTCTTTTGTTTTAGTTTCTCACTATGTAGCCCAGGCTGGCCAAACCCAAAACCCAAAGGAGAGTCTCCTTCCTCAGCCTCCTGAGTGCTGGGATCAAAGGCTGAGATTGCCATACCCATCCTAAAATTTTTGATCTTTACAAGTTTACAAATTGTCTCTTATTTTACAGAAATTAATGAAACTAAGGAAACGTGTGTGGGTACTTCTACAACATCCTGCCAAAGTCAGAAGCAACAGAGCGGTGACAATGGGTTAGATGGTCACTCAGGCTATTCAAGAAATGACAGGGATGATCGGAGCCCCAGGTATGTGTTGTGCAGCACAGCTACCAAGCTACCTAGGAGTTGCCCAGTGATATGGCCCCTTAGCCCCTTGCACACCCAACAGCTGAGGAGCCTGCCATTATTACCAGAACAGGATAGAAGCAGCAGGAGGGGGTTGTTACCCTTGTATGTATTTATGTGTGTAAGTNGCCATGGAGGCCAAAAGAAGGTGTTGGGCTCCCCAGAGCTGGAATTATGGGAGGTTGTGAGCTGCTTGAAGTGTACTGGGAACTTGTGTCTTCTACAAGAGCAGCAAAGGCTCTTAATTGCAGAGCTATCTTACCATGTCTCCAGCCCCTAGTTCTTTTTTTGAAAAAAAAAAAGTATTCATTATTAGTGTGGGAGGAAGAATATGGAAATGAATGTGTACAGGCATATACCATGGCACATATAAGGAGGTCAAAAGACAATTTGCAGAAGTCCATTCTCTCCTTCCACTGAGGATTCCAGTGATCAAACTCAGGTCTTCAGGCTTTGGTTCTACCCACAGAGTCATCTTGTCATCTCCCGCCCCCAGCCCCTGCATTAAGACCGGGGTCTCACTCTATTGCCCAGGCTGGCTCTCAACCTCATGAACCTCCTGCTTCAGCCTCCTGAGTGCTGGCATTACAAATGTTCACACCAGTTTTGTTGATGACACTGCTAGATGTATTTTTATTAGAACAAACACTGCAGTTTTTTTAGAATGCTGAAGTAACAGTATTGGGTAAAGCACTAAGAGCTATACAAAATAAATAAATAAATAAGTAAATAAATAAGTAAATAAATAAGTAAATGAGGAGATGCTGCTGAGATGGCTCAGGTGAGGATGTAAATTAGAATCCCCAGTGCCTATGCAAACACCCAGGCATCTCTGTACATCTATAATTCCAGAATTGGGGAGGCTGAGACAGAGGAGTCCTGGAGCTCACTGGCCAGCCATTCTACCTAAATCAGCAGATTCAGTNTGAGACTCTGCCTGAAAAACTACGGCAGATGTGATAGAGGAAGACACCTGATGTTCACCTCTGGCTTCCANNTGACCTTGCACACACATGAACACACAAGAACACATACTTGAAAACATACCAAAGGAGGAGGGGAAGAGAAGGGAGATTTAACACGAGGCTTCAGATTTAGAACTCTAGACAGAACGGATGCAGGAAAGAACCTGAGCTGCTGTCGTGACTCACNTCTGCAATCCCANCAGGGCTGAGGCAGAAGGACCATAAATTTGAGGGCCAGCCTGGATTGCCTAGTGGGTTCCCAGCTGACCTGGCCTAAAGAATGAGACCCTATCTCCAAACCAAACCAAACCAAATACAAACCTTTAAATATATTTCACCACTGACAAACTGAGGAGAGCCTCTTGTTTGTGTTTTGTATTTTAACAGGATGACTAAAGAATTCCTTCAAAAGCTCTGCAAGCAACACAAGCTGTACATCACCCCTGCCCTGAATGACACACTATATTTACACTTTAAGGGTGAGTCCCAGGGGAGTCCATGAGCAGTGTCAGGAGGACAAGGTAAAAACAAGCTGCAGAGGTCATCTTTGTGCTCAGATGCTATTTAAGTGGAACTCTGGCTTGATTGAATTCATAAAGGGGCTATGTGGGTACAAAGGAGCTGCCCTTGCTGCTGCTGCTGCTGCTGCTCCTCCTCCTCCTCCTGATTTTTGGAGACAGGGTTTCTCTGTGTAGCCTTGGCTGTCCTGGAACTCACTCTGTAGACCAGACTGGCCTCAAACTCACAGAGATCCACCTGCCTCTGCCTCCTGAGTGCTGGGATTAAAGGTGTGTGTCACCACCACCTGGCCCTGTTTCTTTGGTTGCTTGATTTTTTTTTTCTCCTTGCGATATAAGGGATGGAACCAGGACCTCACACACACTAGGTAAGTACCCTGCCACTGAGATCTAGCCCTAGCTAGCCTTCCTTTCCCTTTTCATTTTGAAGCAACGCTCACCAAATTGCCCAGGCTGCCCTTGAACTTACTTTGTAGCCCAGAAGGATCTTGAACTTTCCATCTTCCTGCCTCACTCAACCAAGTAGCAGGGATTACAGGCCTGCACCACCAGGCACATAACTAATTAATTTAATCTCAATATCTCTCAACCCTACCCCCCCATATACACACACACTGAAGATAGGATCTTGTTATATAGGTCATGCTAGCCTTGAACTTGTGGCCTTCCTGCCTCAGTCTGCTGAGTGCTGGCAGTTCAGGCTCCAGTCAGCACAGCTGGCTCAGGGACTGGGCAATTTTGAAAGCAGTGAGGGCAGTTGTGAACCTTGGGCTTGGGAGGGGTATGTTGTGAAGGACCGAAGATTAGAAGGGTCTCTGGTCGTCTCAGAATGCAGAGGAACTGTGGCATCCTAGGGACTTAGGCTTGGTGTCCAGCCCCACATCTGCATCTGAGCTCAGGTTCATGGCCAGGACCATCCTGACCAGTGATGACCAGGATCCCCAGCTCTCAGTTGGGGCCCAGTGTGAAGTGGCTGACCTGCTTATCTCTCATCTATTTGTTTGTGTATTTATTCAGGAAACCTTTCCTGAGAGCCTTCCATGCATGGGACTTTCTCAGTGCTGGGAATCCAGAGGTGGATATGGCAAGGATGGTTTAGGGGTCCTGTGGGGTGGGGCAGGCATGGGTGGGCAGCTACAGGGAGGAGAGTGTTGTACAGGGAGGTACACCTGCTCAGCAGCACACAGGCCTTAGGGTTTAGAAGGACTCCCTACCTGTCTCCTCACTTCTGCCCCTCTGAAATTCTCCACCTGGCATCTGAGCATAGCAGTGGTTAGAACAATGGGGGGGGTGTTTTGGGGGGGGACAGAGACTAAGGAGGAGGGAGGAAGAGGAGCCAGTATGTTAGGTTAAGTGGATTNAGAGAGGGAAGGGAACCAGGAGAGAGGTGCCTACCTTAGTCATATGTCACTAGGTAATAAATCACCCTGAAACTTAGCAGCTTCAAAAACATTATCTCACACAGATTCTGAAGAACAGGGATCCGTGTATGATTAGCTGGGTGGCTCTGGCTCAGGGTCCCTCTTGAGGTATTGTGGAATTGCCAAGTGCCCTCAATTACCTGAACACTGGGCTGGCGCTGGAGAATGGCCGTGAGCCACAGCCTCGGTTCCCCACCATGTAAGCCTCTCAGTGGCTGCCAGCTCCACATAGAGCAAGCTGCCAAGAGAAAGAACAATATGGGAGTAGGGGTCCCAGTTCCAGAAATGACACGTGCCGTGCTTCTGCCTTCTCTGTTGTTTCAGGGCCACCCTTCTCTCGCTGTATCAACAAGGGCCTGTGATAAACTGGGGGTGGGGGGCTGCCATGTGGGTCAGAGAAGCCTTGGAGAGGTCGAGTAGGAAGATCAACAACGGAACTNAGCAATGAGGATGTCACTAGGGACTCCAGCTTCTGGTTGTAGATGACGGGAACAAAAGAGAGAGCCTGACAAAAGAGAGAGACTGCTGCTGGAGGAACAGAGGGGAGAGACAAAGGGGCTTTCCCAAGTGACAGTGGAGGCATGGGACAAGAGTTGGAGGGTAGGCCAGAGAGAAAGACCCATGTCAGAGTGCAGGAAAGAGATACACAGAGACACAGAGATTAGCTCAGCAGTAACCTAAGAAGGCTTGGGTGTGGCCCAGTGCTAGAGGACTCACCCACCAGGTGTGAGGCCTTGGGTTCAATCAAAAAAAGGGGATGGTTTTGGCTTTGCAAAGAAAAGCTGTTACTAACTGTGCTTACTGCACATGCCTTTAGTCCCAGCACTCAGGAGGCAGAGGCAGTCAGTTCTATGTGAGTTCTAGGACAGTGTGAGCTATAGAGCAAGTTCCAGAATATCAGGACTACATAGAATGACCTAGTCTAAAAAAAAAAAATCTCTTTTAAAAAAGAAAGAAAAACAGGGAAGAGATGTAGATGTCTTAATCTCTCAAGTGCAAGACCAAGATGCCAGCAGATCCAATGCCTGCTTCAAAGATGGAAGTCTCCATCTGTGACCTCAGTCTGTAGCCCAAAGTAGCCTTGAACTTGTGATTCTCTTGCTATAGCCTCCAGGGAGCTGGGGTCACTGTTGGGCCACCATGCCAAGAAGTCTCTCTCTAAAAGGGCATTAATCCCATCATGTGTGCCCCACCCTCAGGAACTCCTTACCTCCCAAAGGCCCCTTCTAACACCATCACCCTGGAGGTAATGGTCTTCTCTATCAGAATTTGCAGAGACCCAAAGTCACAGCCTCTGCCAATAGGCAAACCAACAGTGTCCAGGCCTCTCCCCTCTGAGTGCACAGGATCCTCACCAGCCCCTCCCCACCAGGGTTTGACCGCATTGAGAACTTGGAAGAGTATACAGGCCTTCGCTGCCTCTGGCTCGAGTGCAATGGCATCCAGAGGATTGAGAACCTGCAGGCCCAGAGTGAGCTGCGCTGCCTCTTCCTGCAAGTGAACCTACTGCACAAGATCGAGAATCTGGAGCCACTCCAGAAGCTGGACGCCCTCAACCTGAGCAACAACTACATCAAGACCATTGAGAACCTCTGTAAGCTGGGCGGCCCTGCTCTGTACCACATCCCGGCTGAGATTCCAGAGTGTGGGCCGGGAGCATGTGCTGGTACTGTTGCTCATTTGTGCCGCCTCCCCTCCAGCCTGCCTCCCTGTCCTGAACACGCTGCAGATGGCCCACAACCGCCTGGAGACCGTGGCAGACATTCAGCACCTCAAGGAGTGTCTGCGACTCTGTGTTCTCGACCTCTCCCACAACATGCTGAGTGACCCAGAGATCTTGAGTGTGCTCGAGAGCATGCCCTGTCTGGTAAGTACAGCATGTCATAGGCAGCATGCTCTGGGGTATGCTTCAGAAACATCACCCTCCCTCCTTGCCCTCCTTTCCTTCCCTCCTTCCTTCCTTTTCCCTTTTTGTAGTTGTGTGACTTTCCCTTGGGAGACTTGGACAAGTATCTGATCACCCCTAATGGGGTACCCACCGTCAAGAGAGCAAAGAATGGATTCCACCTAAATGTTAGTAAACCCAAGAGTTTACTGGGGTTACTTACAGGAGCATGGGTGACTCAAAAGCCTGCATTACTGGGAAACCCAACCAGCACCGGGACACTCCTGAGAGCTGCTTCCCTAGAGCTCCCTGGGTGACTAGCAGGCAGCTCTCTCAGCTATGGCTGAGTATCTTCCAAATAACCTCAGCAAACACCCAAGACCTCGTGCAGTTTAAGTTTCAGCTTTCTGAGACTTGGGAGTTTTAGTTTTACTTCCTACACCTTGTATATTTCCTTATGTCTTTTGATCACCCTGCTCTCCTTCCCTGGGAGGGGATGTTTCACGCTGGAAGAAATCGATTCAGAATAGTGGTTTCAGCTGAGTTTCTCAAGTGGCAGATGTTACCTGGGGGTAGTTCCCTCCTATTTAAAACATTGCAGTGGCTATACTCAGTACTTCCTACCAGCCACTCTAGTAAATCCCCTTTTAATATGTGTGTATAATATATATATTAAATGAATATATATGTTAAACACACACACACATATTCTGTCAGTTCTGTTCCCCCGTTGGTCTCAGAAGTGTTCTGTCCAGCGCTGTTCCAGGCGTTCCTCAGGATTACTGTTAAATCAATCCCTTTTGAGCTGAGCGTTCCTTCTTCCTTCTCTGCTGTGTTTTTTTTTTTTTTTTTTTTGGTTGCATTCATTTGACAAGGAAACTGTGATGGCAGCACATCCTGGACCCGGAGAACTCCGCCACTTCATAAGCTCTGATGACTCTGGTATTTCCAGGGAAATGAAGATAGACAGTTGCTTAGTTCCGGTTCAGCACCGTTCTGTAAGGTGCATCACCCCAGGCCTGCAGCCTCTCTCTCTGCAAGATGAATTAGTGAACTCTCATGCTATGTGCCTGACTGGCCTCACAATGTTCCCCATCATGCTTTGCGGGCTGTCTTGGAGGAGCCACATGTGATTGTCTCTAACCCTCATTTTCCTTCTTTGTGTGTTTAAAAAGAACCTTGGTTTATGTGGAAGAGCCAGACTCAGTGTTGGCGCCTTCCTTCCCCCTGTCAATTGTCAGAATGGGTGGAGGCCCTCACTACCTCTGACAGACCCTGAGGCTTGGCTTTGTTTGCATCACTGTGTAGTGTGAGGTATGAGCTGATCCTTGCTACCATTCTCCTGTGCAGGTGTGTGTATGCATATATGTGCATTTATGTGGAGGCCGGGGGTCAACCTCAGCTAACTGTTCTTCATGTACATCTCCTCTTACAAGGATGCCGGTCAGGCCGGTAGGGCCTATCCTAATGACCTAGTCTAACTTAGTTACCTTGTGATGATCCTGTCTGCAAATATAGTTACATTCTAAGGTACTGAATGGGGAAAACTGGGGCCTGGGGTAGGGGACATGGGACAACACAGGACACTCCCGTTTATTACAAAAGTGGTCACTTGTTGTTGTTGTTTGGGGTTTTGAGCTGGGATTTTTGTGTAGTCCAGACTGACCTTGAACTTGCTTGCTGTGTTGGGGAGGGTGACCTTGACTTCTCCTGACTTTGTGTCTCAAGTGCTGGGATTACAGTTATGCACCCCCCAACATGAGTTAAAAGCAGTCAGCTGACTTGTGATGTCTTTAAATCTTAGCCCTTAGAATACTTTTCTGCTTCCTGCTGTGAACTTTGAAAATACGGCCAGGGCAACGAAGAAGCCNTGAGACCAGAGCATGGTGTGGTGGTTTCAATAGGAATGGCCCCTACAGGCTCAAATATTTGCATGCTTGGTCATTAGGGGATGGCGCTAATGACAGGGATTAGGTAGTATGGCCTTGTTGGAGTAGATGTGGCCTTATTGGAGCAAGTGTGTCACTGGGGTTGGGCTTTGGGGTTTCAAATGCTCATGCCAGGCCCAGTGTCTCTCTCTTCCTGCTGCCTGTGGATCCAGATGTAGAACTCTCAGCTACCTCTCCAGCACCGTGCCTGCCTGCAGGCCGCCATGCTCCCCACCATGATGACAATGAACTAAACCTCTGAAATNGCAAGCAAGCCACAATTAAGTGCTTTCATTTATAAGAGTTGCATGGTCATGGTGTCTCTTCACAGCCATAGAACAATGACTAAGACACATGGCAAGTTGAAGGCTAACATGGATNTATTTCCGCAACAACATAAACCATTTTAGATATGAAAAGTATCTGATGTGATCAGGCAAACAGAATGCAAAATGACTGATTTTCATTAACCCTCTCCGCTTCCTCAGGTGGAGTCCAGAAGGTGCACATCTGGCCTTGGGAGAGGGTGCTGGTATTACTAGACCAACTTTGCCTAATGTATTCTGACCCCAGGGGATCTGGCACCTAGTAGGAAAGGCCTCTCCTGGTGGCCCATATATCTTTCCCAGTCCATGCCTCTTGGTGTGTTTTGTTATTGTTTGTTTGTTTGCTTGGAGACAAGATCTCCTGTAGCTAAGCCTGGCCTCCCTCAGCCATTGATTCGTATTTGTTGCCCCTGTGAATGTTTTCTTGAAATGAGTCCCAGGTAGGAAGAACCAGAAACAAATAGACTGGTGTGTTTTGGTGAGAGACGCTGATAAATGCAGCTAAGAGAACCATCGAGCGTGGCAAGGGCTTTGGGGAATCTCTCCAGTATGGCTCCAGAAGAACCTTCGTCCTTCCAGGAGTAGAGGATGGCTGAGCAGTCTGTGTCGATTCAGTGGCACAGCACAGGAGCCCTTCTCATTGTCCTGTCACTGCTCCAGGATGTGCAGTAACAGTGTGTGCAGGATGTCACTGCTCCAGGATGTGCAGTAACAGTGTGTGCAGGATGTCACTGCTCCAGGNCTGCTCCAGGATGTGCAGTAACAGTGTGTGCAGGATGTCACTGCTCCAGGATGTGCAGTAACAGTGTGTGCAGGATGTCACTGCTCCAGGATGTGGTGCTGGCATGTCATTTTGCTCAAGAAAATTGTGTTAAGTTATTCTGAGGACACATAATATTATCAACTTGTGTTTTATTATTACATTGTGTATAACATGTGTGTATAGTGTGTATGTGTGTGTAGTGTGTATTTGTGTGTGTGGTATGTGTGTAGTGTGTGTGTATGTGTGTGTAGTGTGTATGTGTGTAGACGCAGATATGTTGGATAGAAAATGCATGTTGAGGTCAGAGNACAACTTTCAGGAGTTNGTTCTCTCCTTCTACCATGTTAGTTCTGGGGATTGAACTCAGGTCATCAGGCTTGGCAGCAAGTGCCTTTACCCAGTGAGGCCTCCCAGGGGTCCCAATTGTCTGGCTCTGATAATCAGTTTGGCCCTGCATGTTGCTTTGCAGCGTGTGCTGAACCTGATGGGGAACCCAGTGACCAAACATATTCCTAACTACCGCAGGACAGTCACTGTTCGTCTGAAGTACTTGACTTACCTGGATGACAGGCCGGTTTTCCCCAAGGACAGGTAAGAAAGGAGACCTTTGGGTTATGTGTGTGAGAGTGCTTGCCAGTCAGCACACTTGTTAGACTTTCAACAAGTGTGAGCATTTTCACAAATCGGTAAATACCCTCCGGACCCATTGAATGGTGCCATCACTGCCTAGCACAGGAACAGGAGTGCTTGCCCACAGATTGTGTGGGGGGTGTGTGTGTGTGTGTGTGTGTGTGTGTGTGTGTACACCATGGCACACCCGTGGCAGTCAGCTTACACTGTTCTGGGACTGAACTCAGGTCATCAGACTCAGCAGCAAACTCCTTTCCCTGCTGAGCCATCTCACTGGCTCTTGTCTTTGTTTTAACTCTTGTGACCAATGCTTCTGTGGGCATTTGTGCGCACATCCTTGTGCAGACATAGGTTTGGTCCCCTGAGATAATACAGAGGCGTAGAATTGATGGGTCAGATGACAGCCTCATGCTGGGCCTTTGAGAAGCCACCAAATGTTTTCTCCAAAATTGCCTCACCACCTTCCTTTCCTTCCAGAATTTTGAGAGGATCTAAGTTTTCTGCATCCTTGCCAAAATCTATCATTTTTGTGGGATGCAAAGTGGAGGCTGTCAGGCTTGTAATCCGCACCTCCCTGGTGGCTCTTGTAAGGTGGTTTTTAATNATGCACTGGTGATTTGCATCTGTTCTTTGGGAAATGTTGGCTTTGTGTCTCTGCTCATTTAAAACAACAGTGTACCTTTCTAAAGGAGCAGTTTTGGCTGAACTAAGCAGTACAGAGTTCCCATCCCCCTCCCAGTTTCTCAGATGAGCATCCTACATCCTTGGGTACACTTGTTACAACTGATGAACCAAAGCTGATATAGGATTAGCAAGTAAACTCCAAAAACTTTTAAAGATTTTTTTACTTTTATTTGTGTGTGTGCGTGTGCATGTGTGCCATGTATGCCATGTGTGTACCAGCTGCCTGGTGAGGCCAGAAGAGGATATGGGATCCCCTGGAGTTAGAGTTACAGGCAATTGTGAGTCAACCAGTGTGGCTCTGAGAACTGAATTCCTGTCCTCTACAGGAGCAGCAAACACTCTTAACCAGTAACCATCTCTCTAGCTCCTTAATTTTGAAGAAATGAATGAGTTCAGGGGGCTGAAGAGATGGCTCAATCAGTAAAGTGCTTCCCTCATGAGCATGAGAATTTAAATTTGACCCCCAGAACCCATATAAAGAGCTAGACTCCATGGCATGCACTTGCCATCCCAGCTCTGGAGAGGTGGAGATAGGGCTCCTGGACTGCACTGGCCAACCAGCGTAGCCTACTCAGGGGCTTCAGGTGCCAGGAGGAGGCCCTGTCTGGAAAACAGGTAGATGGTACCTGAAGAGGGAAGACACCCAAAATCATACCCTGGCCTCCACACACATAGTCACACATGTGCACCTGCACACACATGTACACAGAGGAACAAATAAGTTTGGCCAGACAGCATATGTTTATAATTTTCTTTTAACCTATACAAGTTGTGAGGAGCCTGATAGAGAGATGGCTCAGAGGTTAAGATGTCATCTGCATGCTTATGGTGAACATACATACACATAAAGGAAAATATAAATCTTTAAATAAAAGAATTAATTCAGANGTATATCCTCCCTCTAGATNCCCCTCCCCATCCCACTTCTCTGCCTCCCAGGTCTCACACTTCCTAGAACTCATTATTTAGCCTAGGCTGGCCTCAAACTCATGGCATAGCAATCCTTCTGCTCAGGTGTGGGCAGGCATGTGCCCAGCTCCCAGTTCTGTCCTTCTTTGTCCTTACCTAGGGCGTGTGCAGAGGCGTGGGCACGAGGGGGTTATGCAGCTGAGAAGGAGGAGCGGCACCAGTGGGAGAGCAGGGAACACAAGAAGATCACAGACAGCCTGGAAGCCTTGGCCATGATCAAGCGGCGGGCTGAGGAACGGAAGAAGGCCAGAGACAGAGGTACGCCCCCGAGCAGAGCTGTGCAAGCTGTGGTGTGTGACCCTTGTCACATGAGCCTGGGGTACAGGTATAGAACACAGATACAAAGGTCACACATTTCCTGCAGATGGATCACAGATTAATGTCAGAACAACTCTTTGCTAGACATACAGTTTTCTCATTTAATGAGGAAAGCTGATTTGCCTGCTAGTGGAATGGATATGCTTGNTTATTTTTACATAAGGAATTAAACCTTGGGGGCTTCAGAGATGGCGCAGAAGTTAAGAGCACTGCTGCTCTTCTAGAGGACCCAGGTTTGATTCCCAGAACCCATATGGTGACACAACCATCTGTAACTCTANTCCCAGGGGATCTGACACTCTCTTCTGGCTCCCATGGGCTCCAGGCACCCATATAGTACACACACATACATGTAGGCAAAACACCCATACACATAAAAACAAAACAGAATGAACCCTTGACTGACTGTTGGATATGTCAGGGTGTAGAGCATCTTCAGGCATTTACAGTTGATTGATACT
>LZPO01110810.1:1100647-1118242 GCA_001675575.1 Neotoma lepida | reverse complement strand
TTAGCCTCTCCTGTGCCCTGTTGCCTAGCCCAGATGGAGGTGACAGTGAGTGAACAGACCACATAAGGACAGGGCTTAGGAACTTGGCAAGGAGGGCCTGGCAGAGGAGGACCAATAGTCTTCTACCTATCTAGGCAGCCTTGCTATGTTAAATGGCCCTGGAGAGCAGGTGGCCATGTACTTGATGGACAGGCAGTGCAGGCTGGCAGAGAGGCCTCTACCAGGGCTGGGCTGCAAGGTTGGTCTCTCTGGGCTTTGGAACCAGCTGTTGTCCTGAGCACATCCCTTTCTTGCTGGGTAGTCAAGCTGTCTACTCTAGGTTTGGCTGCTTCTGTAGACTCACCTCCTGTCACAGCAGGACCAGNTTCTTCCTGTCTTTCCTCAGCTGGGGGTGGAGGTGCAGCGCTGTCCTCAGTAGATGACTCTTGCAGCTTCCATCATGGTGGCTGTCCAACCACACCCAGGAAGGTCTGCCCTTCCACCTTAACCTCTAGCTTGTCACCCCAGCNTTTGTATCTGACATCAGTGCTGGGGTCAGTAACTTCTCACTGCTGTTCCTCAGAGTCCACGTCCCCAGTGGCAGCTATTGATGGGGCCAGAACCGAAGACACAGAGGCCATTGCCCTGGAGACCAAGGAGAGGCTTTTCATCGATGTGAGCAGGGGGCTGGTGAAGCTGAGGGTGGGGTGACACCTTTGTGGTCCTGTCTATCAGGAGTTCTCCAGGGAGCAGGTACAGTACAGCCAGCCAGGCATACCCCCAAGTCCACCCTGCTTATATTCAGGTTTGNGGGGCTGGTCCATTTACCTCCTCGGACAGTGAAAGCCTCACTAGAGTTTCCAGGGACATTATAGTGCAAAGTGGTTCTGTGGTCAGCCCTGGAGTCATNTATCACTGAAGCCTACTGGGCCTCACACCCACAGCCTGGCATGTGGCTTCAGCCACNTCATTGACTGGTCCCTACTCTGGCTTCCTGTTGGTTCACCATGGTGTGATTGTCCAGTGTCCCTCCCAGCAAATGGTGTTACAGCTGTGTCACCCACCCCTCCCCAAAGCTCCTTCCATTTGGATGACAGTATNATGTATTTCCTGCATGCAAGGCATGAGAAATCACACATTATCACATTGCCCCAAGGACTGTAATTCAGTGGAGTAATAGTTNAGGGGGCATGCAAACCCATGTGAGCTGGGGCTCACTCTGCTTGCTTAAGGCCTAAGTTTTGCATTCAAGAACTGACCATACAGGACAGTGAGGATGTAGTTGAGTCCTTACTCTGAGGATGCCTTGCTTGAGGCATGGTATGTACCAAGTGTTCTGAGATATGTAGTATTNGCATCTCAATATTATGGAATAGGAACTGGAGAAACAGACAGGTTAAGCAACTTGCCCAAGGCCACATATGTAGGAAATGGTGGTGTGGTTTTCTGGTTTTCAGGAGGTACTTAAGGCTCAGACTAATGTATAAGAGGTACTTTTGAGTTCGGGTTCCCTATGACACAACAAAGTGAAGAAGCTGTGANAGTCTTCCCATTGGTTAGATGGCTGGACTTGAAGTGNCAGTGTGGCTTCAAGCATTCCAAAGTCTTATGATGGGTGGGAGTTACTGAGGGGCCTTGGTTCCCTTAGGACATCTTGTCTCCTGTTGATACTATCTTCCATTGTGTCTCTGGGTGATATGTGGTCATTGGCTCTTTCAGGACCTGCCTGACTTGGAAGATGTTGATGGCATGGACATGTCGGTGGAAGACCAGACAAAGGTCAGCATGCTCTTCCCTATACTCCAGAACAGCCTCAAACTTGTGGCAGCCCTCCNCCTGCCTTGGCCTTTTAAGTACTGGAATTACAAGCATGTACCATGCCTAATTCTTTTTCTTGTTTTTGAGACAGGGACTCANGGTGCAGCCCATGGCTGGCCTGGAACTTGCTGTAGACCAGGCAGGCCTNNAACTCAGAGATCCACCTGTCTCTACCTCCTGAAAGCTGGGCTTACAGGAGTGTACCACCATGCCTGTCCCTTAGAGGCCATTTCCTTCTCATGAAAGTGAACTGCCCTTCTAAGCACAGTGACCATATTTCCACCTCACTGAGGAAACANCCACTCTCTGGCCCCTCTGAGAGCTTATTCAATAGCCACTTGGGCTTTCTGCTGCATGTTCTATTGGGGGCTGCATGAAATGAACTGGNGTGTTGCTTTATGCTGTGCTCCTATGCAAACCTCCCCAACTCATCTACTAAAGCTATACCTAGAGGGAAGGCACCTGACTCTCCTCCCTGGGCATAACCAGGAGCCAGCAAGCAACTGTGTCAGATCCTGTCCCTACAAGAGGCTTTGGAAGGAACCTCTGCATGAGGCCTCACATCCAAACAGGCACACAGGCCACTACACTGTGGGGACTGAGGTCCAGCAACAAAGTCCTGAAGAGTTGCTNGGCTGTGGGGTATGGCAGAGGCTAGAATCCAGACATTGGTAGGGTGTGGTATAGGGGAGCTGTGTGGATGGGGAATAAAGCATGGAGAAGCTGCTGGCTGAGGTGTCCATCCCGAGGCCCTGGGCCAGCCTGCCTTCTCCCTGCCCTGCACATGCTTTCCTATGTTGTGACCATGGGGAAATCAGACACAGCTCACTCTCTCTCACCAGGAAACAGGCATCCCGAAAATCCAGGTGGTTTCCAGCTTGAGTGATGACAGTGACCTTGAACTGATTGACTCTTCCCTCCCTATGCCTGAGCACACTCCCACAGACTCCACAGGCGTCCTCTCACACATATTTGCAGCCTTCAAGGACTCCTCAAAGGCAGCCAGGGTGCCTTTCACAGACATATGTAAGCCAACAGGAACAACAGAATTGGAAACCCAAGGTCAAGTCTTCAGCACCATCTCACCACGACCCCTCATCCAGGAGCTGGAAGAGGATGGGAGGGNAGAGAATGATTCAATCCAGTCACTACCTGCCCGGTCTAGTGAAGATGGAGACAGCCAGCTGCCTGAGGCCACCCTACTAGGTAACACTCCAGAGGCTACTGTAGGGGGGTGAACCACACAGAGGGGAAGCAGATGGGGATTCCTGCCCCATTCATAGGTGACCATTTGGCTGTGGTGTGTCACCTGGCCCTATGGTTCCAGGCCAGAGGCTCTGGAGGAGGGAGGGGACCACAGACACTAGAGCTAAGTGACAAAAGCATTGGTGTTAGTCAGTGAAGGCACAGCAGCTTAAATCACACACCTGCTGCTGTGTGCAGGCATGCAGGGCAGTCTGGGCAGCTAGTCAGTACAAACAGAAGACTAGCCCTGGGTTGGATGTGCATTTTAAGTGAGTACTCNCCTTTGGGGTGGTGTATATTCCCCATGTTCCTCTTGCCCAACAGTAAAGGGGCATTTCTGAAGGACTCTGTGGCTGGCCTGGACCAGTGCTCAGCAAGAAGGGCAGCTCTACCCAAGTATTGATTTGTTTTCTCCCAACTCCTCAGGAGACAGAGCTGAGAATGAGGCACAGTCTTCGGTGGACCGGGAGGAGCCCAGCCCCAGGGCAAGCCTGGAAGATATTGAATTTGGCTTGGACTGAACCCCAGAGCAGTCTACACAGTTAGGCTAGCAGTGGTGAAGTGGACGCAGGGCACTCTTGCCTGTGTACCACTGCTGGTGCACTCTGGGAGCTTGCACGGCATTTGCTCTGCAGCCACATCTGTGTGCCTTGTACCCAATGCACCAGTTTCCCTGGTTACAGATCCCATGATTACATAAACACTTTAAGATCCACACAAGTCAGCATGTTACTTAGCTGCCAGTCAGGCTCCATTCTGATGAGACCAGAGACTCCACTCCATTCCACTGTGCTGTCAAATGTGTCAAATGTGTGTGCATCCCCAAGGTCCACAGAGACACCATCTTCTCTGCTCATATGACCATCCAGCTCATGGCCAGTGGACAGGTTTATTCAGTCCCTGAGCCAGAGCCAAAGCACCAACTCCTACAGAGTCCATGTGGACTATCACACAAACAACCCCTAAAAGCAGCTGGTGACCCACATTGTGCCACAGTAGGAGGCCATTTCTTTTGAGGGCAGGAGGCTAACACTGACACACAGGCTCTACTTTCCAGCAACTCCACTGCACTGAGATACAGGGGGAGGCTCTGCCCTGGGAAGTGTACCCAGATTCCCCGGCCACAGGAGCTGCCCCTTGGCCATGGCTGCTTGGAGCTTCTGAGGCATAGTCTCCTGACATCTGCTGCTCCACGTGACCCTGAAAATAGCAGTGGGAGTGGTGTGCGGCAGCCCACACTGGACTCAGGACCCAGGGGTTCCCACATCAGTGACCTGGAGGCAGCCTCTGCAGCCAGTGCCCTGGAACAACCTGCCATCAAATACATGAAACAGACTTGTTCCCCATTCCTTCAGCTGGGCACACTGTCCTTGGGAGGCAGAGGCTCTGCCCTGGAGACCATGTTGGCTAAGCTCAGTACAAGGCTCCAGGATGAAGGCTAGGTTTTCAGGCATGGCTGCCCACACTCAGAAGCCCATTCGTGGCTTCTTCCGGGGAGGATGGGAGCCAGAGAGGACAGGTGCTTGCTGCTTGAAGGGCATGGCCCGGAGGCTGGAGGCCTGGGAGGGTGGTGTAGCCACAGGTCCTGGAGTGTCCTTAAGTGGCAGCTTGGCCATGTAGTCCCGGAGGGTCTGTCGACGTTCACGCTGCACACCTTGGGCCCACAGCTCCTGTGTCAACTCCTGGGAGGGTGGGGTCCCTGGGGGCCGAGGCCAGGCCTCTGAGGTAGGTAGGTCTTGGCTACAAGGGGGGCTGCTAGTATCTGGGAAGTCCAAGTAGCTTGTGATCGAGGAAAAGGTACTAGCCAGCTGAGTCCGGCGCTTAGGCCGCTTGGTCTGCGTCTGGGACCCTGAGGTCTGACCTTGATGCCTTTTCCACCAGGAGGCTACCCCGCCTTCCCAGGCTTCTGCCAAGCGCTCAGTGAGTTCATCCTGCTGGCTGCACTCAGGTGCAGGGGGCGGCTCTGCCCTGGGAAGTGTACCCAAATCCTCAGGCCGCAGGAGCTTCCCCTTGGCCATGGCTGCTTGGAGCTTCTGTGACATGGTCTGGCTCTTTTGCTGCTCCACGTGGCCCAGAAAACGACGGTGGGAAAAGGTGGGGGCAGCCCACACTGGACATGTAGGGGATAGCTCCATCAGGGCCTCCACCCAACGGCTACAACGGACACTGGCCTGAGGGGTCCAAGAGGACTGGTCCACAGGCGCTACTGCCTTGGCTGCAGGGCACTCTGGTGCTGGGTGATTAGGCCGTTCTCCTTCTCCAAGACTGGAGGCTGGCTGGAGGCGTAGGAGCTGGTAGAAGATGTCCCCAGCTGCTGAGAGCCGGAAGAGCAACAGTGCTGGGGAAGAGGCACAGGGTGGGGCAGCAGCCAGACCTAGACAAGGAAGAACAGCTGCAGGGCCTGGCAGCACCTCCCCACAGCAGCCCCAAGCCCCTTCTGCCCATCCCACCTATGACCGGTGCCTCCAGACGCTCCTGCAGCTGCTGCTGCCTCTTAGGTTCCAGTGGAGGAAAGGCAGAGAGGGAGTCGATGATGGAGGGCAGAGACTGAGGAGGCCCTGCCAGCTGGGGCATGGAGGTCCCTTCTCCTGTAGTAAGGACAGAGAGCTAGCCCCACTCCCACCCCCATCCCCAGCATGTCTCCATGAACCTCCCTCCTGCCTGGCTGACCTGCTATATGCAGCAGTTGAAGCTGTCCACCCTGGCCCCCCAGTAGCAGGGGCCGTGGGCAGCCAGGGCTAGCTGGGGGTAGCAGGCGGGCAAGCAGGGGTGCAGACGGTAGGCCATGGTCCCATTTGAGCACTGGCACCAGGGGGAGGCGCTCATCCATCAGGTAGATTGAGAACTGAGGAAGAGGGAGAGGTGGGCATGGCTGATGCCTGGCACCAGCCTTCCAATAACCCTTTCCAGGCCACACAGCCTGTAGGAGGTACCCAACACCCAGAGGAGGGCACTCCCATCAGCCTTCAAGTCCCTCTCAACTTGGCCTACCAAACTTGGAACATGTATTTCCTGGGCAGGCAGCACCATCCCAGAAGGGTTCTCACTACAGGCATGAAGAAAACCTTGTTCCCAGTGGTAGACTCTCGTGCCACCTGGGACCCTGAGCTACAGTCAACCTCTGCCTCCTCCCAGGTCCTGATCTGATTTAGCAGATGACCCAGTTTGCCTGCCCTAGTGAGATCACATGCATGGAGACCCAACACGCCTAGGTTCCTATGGCTATGTATCAGGCCTGCTGGCAGAAGCTCTAGTGAAGCCTGAGTCAGAGCCCAGGGAGGAGGCTGCTGCTCACCTGGGTGCAGATGAGATGCAGAGTAGTACAGGTGGGACCTGGCTGCCCAAGGTACTGGGCAAGTAGCATCCGCTCTCCTTTCTGGCAGGCAGCCTCTGCTCCAGCACGGAACAGCAGCAGCCCACAGCCTGGGGGGCCCTGGGAGAGTACAGCACGATCAGCCAGAGTCTTCAGGCTGGAGATGGGCCTCCTGCAGCCCATCACTTCTGGCTCTATTGCTTCTCTCCCCCTCACACCAATACCTGAACGTCAACCATCTTCACACCTGTGCGGTCACCCACAGTCAGCACCCGGGGGTGGGCAGTGAAGTCTGCCCAGCGCCAGGGAGAAGGATCACAGAAGGCAAGCGTCTCAGGGTCCTTGTAGACTAGCTGCAGCCTTGAGGAGGAAGGCAGGTCATGGGTGTGGGTCTGGTTGGGCTTGGGGGCACAAAGGTGTTGAGGGGCTGGGCTGGAAGGAAGACTAAGCCATGGAGCAGAAGACCATGGTTCTGCTTTGGGGTGGAAGGTTTTAGGGGAAACGAGAATTACCCGTCTTGTGGAGTCCACAGACACACAGCTCCAGAACGGCTGCAGATGGCCATCTCTCCTGGCAGGTGAGGGCTACAGGGCATAGGGTGCTGTGTTATGATCAAACAACTCAGCCTTCCTCCAAGCCCTTGTCCTTGCCAGGAAGTCAACATCTCTCACCTGAGGCTAACACCAGTGGCCCCCTTTTCCACCTGCAGCACCTGCAGGGGTGCTGGTGGCCCCTGCTTATCAGTCTTCCACATGGCACAGTGGTAGTCAGAGCGGACGGCCAGAAGTGCTGGGGAGGACAGAAAGGTCAGGCTTGCAGTGTGTGTATGTCGAGGTGGTAGCCAGCTGGACAAGAAGGAAGAAGGGGAGGAAGAAGGAAGAAGGGGAGGAAGAAGGAAGGGGAAGGAATCTCACTTTCTCCCTGGACAGTGCTGGTTACCACCTGCCGTACAGGTCCCCGCAGCTGGATGTGCCCAGGGTCCTCAAGGACCCGGGGATTGCCACCTGAGTTCACACTGACCTCCTGGAAATCTNAGCCTCTGGTTAAGGACTGGGATGGACTCTGGTCACCCATCTCACTCTTCCCCTGGACCACTCTGTGGATGGCCTCAGGATCCCCAGCCAATGAGAAAGGATACACAGCTTGTCCAAGGCACCTCCACTAGGGTAGACCAGCTGCCCAGCCCGTGCTGTCCTTCCAGGGAGCCAGACCAAGGCGCCTCCAGTGAAGGCTTCATCCAGCAGCAACTGCTCCCACCGCATAGCCACCTCGTCATGCAGCAGCCTCCCCATAAGCACTGACACTGACCTGCTCAGGACAGGACCCCCAAGGATGGAGAAGCGACGCAGCCGGCGGCTGAGGAAAGCCCAAGGACATCTAGGGACAGNGCAGCAGAGGATGGCACTGGGACAGTGAAGGACAAGCAGACAACCTCTTTCATAGCTACCAAGAATACACCCTACTCGTTCCTGAACCCCAAACCCTGAATATTTCAGTGCCTCCTAGTGAGTGGCCCAGAGAGCTGAGAGGCTCCAGCCAGGCCAAGCAGTCTTTTCTNGGGTTTGTGGTACTTCAGACACTGACTCCTTGGAATAAGAAGCCATCCTGTTGCTACTTGAATTGTCAGACAGGGAAGTGGATCAGAAAACAGACAGCCCTGTCAGCACTGGATACCTGGGTATATTCGTGCCTAAGATCCACCAATGATCANTTCTCTTTTCCCTTAAGCTGCTTGGAGCTGGGGATTTTGTGAACTCGTGGCTCATGACCATGGCCTAGAAAAGCCACTGTGATGAAAACCTGGTCTGTGTCCTAGATCCTTCCACATCCCACCACCAGCCAGGCCTATCCATGGCTGCTTTCTCACTGGCTACTTGCCCCCAGGGCTGGTGTCCACCGAGGTCCTGAAGCAGCCTCTTCACGCTGACTATGGTCATCTTTTTCGAGTAGCCCTGCAGGGAAGGCCTGTCAGCTTTGCACCCCTGGGTCCCACCAGGGAGGTAGGTGGCCGACCCTTCACCCCGCCAGTGCCACTTACCTTGTTCCCCTCCAATCTGAAGTTCTCCAGCATGAGCTTCCCCAGGGGTGCGAAGGCTATGTCCCCATGGTCCCACAGGAAGTGGCTGAGCTGTGGNGAATTGGCTGTGTCACTCAGCACAGCCCAGGCTGTGTGGCACAATCCCACCCAGGGACCACTTACCTGCTCAGTGACATCCAGCCCAACTTGAGGCCGAAACTGGTAGCGGTGACCTCCCCGGAAAAGGAGGTCCTGAGGGGTCATGCCAGGTTCCCAGGGATCTAAGGGGAGAGAGAGGTCAGAGACGAACCTGAGAAGGCATGGAAACACAATAGTATCTGGAGGTATCCAGGGCCTGGAATGCCTGTGTGTGTGTGTGATGGCTGAGGTCCTTGGAGGGAGCCCAGAAGGAGACCCTTACCAGGACCAGGAGGCAGCAGGGGGAGGGGTCCTGGTGTCNTTGGCTCCCACAGCAGGTTCTTGGCCATCGGCAATGTCCCGTCCTAGGGGAACAGGACAGCAATAACATGGCAGAGGTACACTCCCCGGCTCTAACTCGCTCAGTCCTCATGACAGCTCTGCAAAGTTGGTCACTTCACTGATGTAAAAACTGAAGCATGAGGTTGCTGTCACTTGCCCCGGGTGAGTGTCAGTAAAGAGAAGGACTTAAAGGCAACCAACTCCTTAATCTATTCTAAACTCCATCCACACCAGCTTTTAAAGAAGGAAGCACTCACAACTTGACTGTCCACCCAGAACCCAATGAGGTCTAACTTCCTCAGTCACTTCTGAGTCCTGCTATTCAGTGGACTAGTGAGGCTTCCAGCAGGGACCAGCAAGCCTTCCTTGTCTCAAAGTCCAAGAANACCCCCTTCCCTCAACACCCCCTCTTTGACCTACTCTCCTGTATGTACTTAATCCCACAAGGCAGCTGGGCAGCTAANGATGTCCCTCCCAAGCTGCCAGCAGAAATCCTGCCCCCTTCCCCTGCCATTTCACTGTTCCAGTANAGCCAAGGCCACACTACACAGGGTTGGCTTGTTCGTACAAGCTCTCCCATCTTAACTGGCAGTTCCTGAGGTGGGGTTACCTAACTTCCTCATGCTGGGTTCCTGGGCCTGTAAGGACCCTGGCACAGAAACACTGGCCAATAAATACCTGCTGAATCTGGGGAGAGAGAGGGAGGAAAGAGGAGCCACAGCCTCTGTTGAGTGACTCTCTCTGNATAGCAGGGTGGCCTGTGCCAGGAGTAGCATCTGTCTGGCCCTCTTTCCCTATCACCTGTGCCACTGAGTGTGAATGATAAGCAGGGGACCAAGGGAAGGGTCCTGTTTCCATCCTCACCTTGCAGTTCTGTGGCTGGGACCCTGGCAGGGTCAGTGCATCTCTCCAGCTGCACATGAAGGACAGGTCAGGGCCATCAGTCATGCCAAGAGGACCAGCCATAAACAATGAGGGGCGCAGAGAGCTGGGGAAGTCCATCCTGGAGAGAATGTATCTAGGGTCACACACGCCTTCATTAGGAGTCTGAACAGTGCCCTCAGGGGAGTCTACTACAAAGAAGCAGGTTGGAAAACAGACTATGCAACCTAATGCCAGAGAGTAAGAAGAGCTTCAGGAGAACCGCTCACTCCCCCATCATAGGGGAGGGTGCTGACGACAGGTGAGGGCTCCCTAAGGGTAGTCAGGGGGATAGCTCTGCACACACTTGAGTAAAAGGTCCAGGGAGAATGACCAGTGAGTGCAAAAGGCTCTGAGGCAGGAAAAGTGCCAAAGAGATAGGCAACCACAGAATAAACAAAGAGGGGGATGTGGAGGATGAGGTGGGATAAGCGCTGTGCATGCAGTGGCAGGCAGACTCTGCTCCACCTCTGTCTGGACAAGGGCTGCATATTATTCCTGTCTTCCCACTGCCAATCATAGGCTTCTCCCAAAATGCCCTCGGATCGGATAAAAGTAGGAACTCTCTAGAACAGTGGTTCTCAACCCTCTTTCANAGGGGCTGCCTAAGGCCCTCGGAAAACACAGANAGTTACATTATCATTCATAACAGTAGCAAAGTTACAGTTATAAAGTAACAACGAAAATAATTTTATGGATGGGGNCACCACAACTGTATTAAAGGGTCGCAGCATTAGGGAGGTTGAGAACCACTACTCTAGAAGGATTAGCTGCTAATCAGCCCACATTTTTAGAAAATTTAAATCGAATATCAGCAACAAGAGCACCTGCTGGATGCGGCATAAAGGCCCTGAATTTGAGGAGTTTGAGGAATCGGTGCGCGGTTAACTTGCTCACATGTGTACCGGAGGGGAAACCCGGTCCCGAGGCCGCCCTCCCTCATCGCAAGCGTCCGGGACAAGCCTCAGCGCTGGAGCCTGCCTGCCCCTGGTTTCTGTAGCCACGCGGAACCGCCACGTGCTCACATCATCCCCGCCCGCAGACCATGCTGGTTCCTGGCGACAGTCTCACCTGATCCGAGGGCCAAAAAGGAGCCGGAGCGCCACTCATCAGCTCCTCATTCCAGAACGCTGGAGCATCCACCGCGGGACAGAACTATTTTCCGGACCACGCCGGAAGTGCTCCCTAGGAACAGGAAATCCCGCCCTCAGCAAGGCCTTGCTGCGTCCTCCAGCGCTACCTGCGGGGCAGACAAGGAATAGGCGTGGTCGTGGTGCCTGAGGTGTGGAATTCCTATCATCCCGATGTTGGATGATCCTGCCTCTGCTTCATTAACTTCCTATCTCACAGAGCTGTTGTGAAGCTTAAACTGATTCGCTCAACAAACACTAAGCACCTCTGATGAGCCATGCACTGTATTTATTGTCCGTAAATCCTAAGAATCCGCTTTACAGATACCCCTGGGCTCATGCATGGTTTAATCAGGGGCCTGGAAGGAGTATTAGCCTGTAGTTCTCAAACTCCAGTGTGCACCTGCGTGCTTTGGGGGACATGTTCAAANACAGATGCAGCGAGTCCTGGGCGCTNCCTGCAAGTTGCCTTTGTCTTGGGACTTTCACGTGAAACTTAGGATGTTTGGCTCTGCTGTCNGACCACTCGCTTCTACACACCCGGAAGCTAAGAATGTCTCCANATAGAATCTTGAGACCTAAAATAGATTCTCCTGATTCGCTNTAATCTACCNACATGACGTTCCCTCCAATGTATTTGCAAACTGCTTTGGGTTATGACTTCCCTTGTTCTGGAACTAGCAAAACTTCATAAATCTGTCTCCTNGGTGTAGCAGGTTATCCAGGGAAACCTGAACCTGTGTTTCTGGGTGTGTTTGTTAGGGTTCTCTAACAGAACGGATTGATGAACATAGAATAGAGGAGATTTTATTAGACTGGCTTACAGCTGTGATCCGGGTACTCCAATAATAATAGCTGTCTCATGACCGAAAAGGTGAGAATCTTGTAGATGGCCAGTTCACGAGGCTGGAAGTCACAGCAGTCCCAGTCTGGTGCTGGAGTCCTGGATGATCCCCTGAGAACTGCTGATCATCAGTCTGTTGGAATCCCAAAGAAGTTGGTTCGAATGCTGGTAAAGGAATGCCTCAGCAATGGCATAAATAAATGGTTATGCCAGACAGAGTGAGGGCAAGCAGACAAAAATCAAAGTGTCTTTTTTTCCCCACAACCTTTTATCTGGGCTTCCACCAGAAGGTGTGGCCCAGATTTAGGGTTAGTCTTCCTTCTTCAAATAATCTGATTAAGAAAATCCCTCACAGGTGTGCCCAGCAGTTTAGGTCCCAATTAATTCCAAATGTTCAGGTGACAACCAATTTTAGCCATCANGTGGGAGCCATGCTTATTCATGTTTAGCTAAAGAATAAGCTATCTTTTATTCTCTATGTCATAGAGATGAGGGCTGCGCTTGAGTCAACATCTTTCCCATTCCCAGGCAATATAGGAATTCCCTGCATGTGGCTTTAGCTCTACGGTCCAGTCTGAAATAGCATCATTATCCCAGTAGCTTGATAGCTTAAGTGTACACCAGAGCCACCTAGAGGCATGTTAAAACAGTTTGCTGGGCCCGCTTGGGTTTCTAATTTAGTGGGTCTGGGATAACACTGCTGCCCCATAGCCCACACTCTGAGAACCACAGCTTCAAAGGTTCAATTTGCGCTGGGTAGTGGCGGCGAACACCTTTAATCCCAGCAATGGGAAGACACAGGCAGGCAGATCTCTGAGTTTAAGACCAGCTTGGTCTACAGAGCCAGTTAGGACAGCAGCCAGGGCTATACAGAGAAACCTTGTCTCAAAAAAACAAAAAAAGAAGGATCAATTTGCAAGAGGTGTGGGGAGGAGGCTCAGCTGGGTAGGGTNATGGCTTAGCCTGCACAAAACCCTGGGTTCTAGGCCCAGCACCACATAAGCCAGTGGTGGCCCATACCTGTAACTCCAGCAATTTGCAGAAGAGGCAGGAGGACCAGAAGTTCAAGGTCATTCTTGGCTACATAGCAAGTTNGAGGCCAGAATGGAATACATGAGGCCCTGTTTTGTTGGCTTTTTTTNAAAAATCAATTTGCAGANTGTCAACTACAGCTACAATTTGCAGCTACACAGTTGGTATTCAGANGGTGCCTGGAATCAGGTGGCCCCTTTCCACCTTCCCTTTCACAGTCACAGTCAGCATTTTCCCTCATGGAGTGCTGCCCTAGAACAGGTGCCAAACAGGAATGTGCCAGGAGACAGCAGATGCCCTGCAGGAGGCCCTGGAAGAAAGCTTCATTAAGANGCAAGGATGGGCTTTGTGAGATGATGGGTCTGCTTTTTCACTGAGTGCTGCTCACATGGTGTTGTGTGCCATTCCACAGGAGTCTGTACCTATGCACCTCAGTAAAGAAGGCAGTGGAAACCCAAAGAAATTATCCCACTGAAGTCCAGCTCAGTGAACCAATGAGTTCACTGGAGTTATTTATAAGAAGGTGAGTGATCCCCCAGCTGGACTACCCAAAAGCCGCACTGCAGCAGAGGTGCATAGGTAGGNGCTCCCCACCCTTGAGTTACCCTTCCATCTACTNTAGACACTCCAGCATCTGCTAAGACAATCTGCAGCTGGGCAGNATTATGTGCAGCAGGGCTAAGAGTGGAGGGAACAGCTGTCATTTCAGGTGAGGCTCTGATGACGCTCCCCACACCCTCCTTCTATGAGGGCACTTTAACAGGCTTGATCCAGGGAGGGTCTCATGTAGATAATCACAGCTGGTCTCTTTTCAAGATCCAATGGCCATACCATGCCCAGAGAACTGTATTCCACAACACAAGGGCATACTCAGCATGAACAATCAGTACCGTTTTTGGTAAGTATGTTATAGTTTCAGAAATCTTCTCAAAAAAAGAAAATCACATCAGTCCTGTTGCCCCATTTCATGGACACTTTGACTGATTGGCTAGGTCACAGATTACTTAAATTCTCAAGCTTAGAAACAGAATTCAGGAGATAAGGGCGGAATTTGTCTCTCTGGCACAACTCCCACCCAACATGACCTAAACACTGAGTCGGTGAAGGNGAGAATGAGATGAGTTGGTTCTCTCAGGGCAATGTCTGCACACTTATTCAAATTGAAAAATGACGTCAGACTGCTCCTGATAGGATGCAAGCCTGGCTTGGCAGACTGGTCTGCCTCTGAGGACCAGCTTTGCCAATGAGGTTATCTTAGGATGCATTTTTCATAAATGAAATGACCTAAGGCGGCAACCCTATAGTTTAGGTGAAATAGATTTAAGAGTGATTATAACATAATAAAAAAAAAAGACATTTTGCCAACAACTTTGAGATTAAGAATTGGGGCTACTNNGGCTGGAGAGGTGGCTCAGAGGTTAAGAGCACTGACTGTTCTTCCAGAGGTCCTGAGTTCAATTCCCAACAACCACATGGTGGCTCACAACCATCTGTAATGAGATCTGGTGCCCTCTTCTGTATACATAATAAATAAATCTTTAAAAAAGAAAAAAAAAAAGAATTGGGGCTACATAGTTTTTTAGAAATTATTTTAGGGTACTTATATGCAAAACCACTACAGACTATTCATTTTGAGACAGGGCCTTGCTGTATAGCTCAGGTGGCTTCAANCTCTCAAATCTCCTGCCTGAATCCTCTGAGTACTGGAATCAGCTGTGTACTCCTACACCAAGCTTGAAGATCATATAAGTCAGTTCCCCATGCCCCCTGCTGTGACAAGTTACCAAAAATCTAACACAGTNCAATTTCTTACAGTTCTAGAGGTCAGGGGTCCAAAATCACAGTATGAGCAGGGGCATCTGGAGAACNGAGAAACTACTGTGTTTTGCCTTTTCCAGCTTCTGGAAGCTTCCTGCAGTCCACNGGACATGTCTCCATCTTCAGACTAACAATGGCTACTTAAATCTTCCTCCTACTACCTCCAATTCTCTTCCAATAAGGATGGTTGTGGTTACACTGGGCCTGCCTGGATAGTCCAAGATATATTCGTTTAAAGTTAGCTGATTAGCCTGGCCACGGTGGCACACGCCTTGAATCCCAGCACTCAGAAGGCCAAGGCAGGTAGATCTCTGAGTTTGATGTCAGCCTGGGATATTGAGCAAGTTCCAGAACAGCCAGGGCTACACAAAGAAAGAAACCCTGTCTCAAAAAAAAAAAAATTAGAAACTTTGACTCCCCCTTGTCAAATTCCATCATATATTCCTCAGCTCTGGGGATTAGGGTATGGACATCATTTGGGGAGACCATCACACCAGTATCCTACATCGCCCTTTATAGACACCTATTTCTTCACAGAGGCTAATTCCAGGTCCTCCTGGCTTGTTTTGAATAAGCTGCAGTGTGATCTAGTAACATATACTCAACACTCAACAAAACAAATGCACTGCTGGGTAGTGGTGGCACACAGCTTTAATCCCAGCACTTGAGAGGCAGAGGCAGGTGGATCTCTGTGAGTTTGAGGCCAGCCTGGTCTCCAAGAGTGAGTTCCAGGACTCATGCAGGATGGTCGCACAGAGAAACCCTGTCTCGAAAAACCAAAAAACAAAAACCCCACACAAGCCAGCAATATCCAACCTCCTCAAATATTTATGTAGTTATAAGCCATTGGCATCACTTTCCATAGCCGATATTACGGAAATTGCCCATACCCCTGCCTTCATCTTTTTTCTCTATCCCCTTCACTTTAATCCCCTCACTTAAAATTACATTTGTGTATATGCGTGCGAGTGAGCATGTCACGGCAGGTATGTGGAGATCACAGTAAACTTTTGGAAACTGAGTCTTTGCATTTAACTTGTGGGCCCCAGGAATTGAACTCAGGTCCCTGGGCATAGAGGCAAATGCCTGCTGAGCCACCTTGCCAGCCCTACCCGACTCGTTTTAAATAACTGACATCCAGTGGTTATTTTTCAATGCAAATGCAAGTCCCTTCTGGGAAGGGGAGATAGGCAAGGACTAATCTGGGGCTAGCTCGCACTTCTGTTTGACTTCAAGAAGGCCCGGCGGGGAATTTTAAAGCACCAAACTAGGCTGTGCAAGGGACAGGGACCCCCGTTCAGGTAAGGGGGCTAGGATGGGCTCTGTGGTCTAGGAGGAAGGCCCGCAAACCCTCAGCCTTCCACTCACAAGTGTCAAGAGCAGAGGCTGACTGTGCGAGCCCTCACGAGACCTGCCCTCGCGCTGCACAGTTGGCGGGTGGCGGGTAGCGGGTATGAGTCCAAGCCACAGCTCGGTGAGACAAGCTTCTCCATTGGCTGGTCGCAGCATTCACAGCGCCGCGGTCTGTCATTGGCCGGCTCCAGGCAGAAGCGGAGTTCATGATCAGCTGTGTGCCTCATGCTCCACGTACAAAAGGGGCGCGGCGTGAGTTCTGGTGCAGCCATGGCTAGCGTGGACGAGGGTGGACGCAGGAGACCTCGACTAGCAGCGTCGCTGCAGATCAACCCTGGACCCTGGAGGCCCTCGGGAGGCCAGGAGCCCACGGAAGCTGGGGACAGGGCACCTGGGACCCCTGAGCCTGGAGTGGCTAGGGGGCAGGAGGCCCCCGAGGAGGCCTCTAAGGCCCCGAGGGGCTCGGTTCTGCGCGCAGGGCCCGCGGGCGACTTCCTTATGGCTGCCCGGGCACTTAGCCTGCTGCCCAAGGACCCGTCCCCAGTCCAGGCGGTGGCCCTGCTCACCCAGTGCGTGGCTAACCTGGGCGTCTCTCTGACCTTCCTCGAGGACCAGACTGCAGGTGGGGCCTGGGGCAGGTGTGTGTGTGTGTGTTGGGGGCAGGGAGTGAAGGAGCCACTAATTAATGCAGGAAGATGAGGCTTCCTCCAGTGACCTGCTGAACTGGCCATGATGAGTCTGGGATCCCCCAGGTAAACCCCACTCACAAAGGAGCAAGGCAAACGGCTTGAACGATCTGATTGATGCCTTCAAGGCTACAGCTAAGCAAACGTCTCATCGGCCACCTCTGGTGAAAAGGGCTAGTTTCTGGCAATCACAGATGTCTGTGGTGGAGACTGCATCTTGCTCATGGGGAGTGCCGCTGTCCCAAAAAAAGGGCTGCACACACCTGAAGGAACTTAAGTGTGTTCTTATCCTTGGATCAGGTGACCCAATTCTGGGATTTTTTTAACCTGCTCTTGGGCTATTACACCTGAGATGATGGTGTTGAACAGAAAGAGCTTTTAGGAGGAGGGTCCCTGGAAGAGAAAAATAAAAGGCTGAGTCTGGTGGCAGGCCAGAAGCTGTCCCATATGGGGTGGGGGAATTTCCTCCTAGGTCCTATCCCACCTNCCCCAAAGTGCCTGTCCTTCCTGTCATTCATGCTTGTCCCAGAAGGCTCTGTAGAAGCCAGGTTGAGTTAGCAATGGGGATAGCATGGAAAGACACACACCACCTGCTGTCTGTAGTCCCCACTTTGTGTGCTAGACCCTCTTTGTTNATCTGGTTGTCATCTGTTGTCATCAGGTGTCAAGAGGAGGCTTAAGGGAAAGGAGGAGGCTAGGGTTGATAAATCCCTACTAGAAATGGTCGAGATGGGGCTGAAAGCCAGGAGACTCCTTCCTCAGGATCTCTCCCCCAGGTCCAGACTCCTCATTCTCCGTGTGTGCGGAACTGGATGGATTGGTCTGTCCTGCGGGAACAGGGAGAAGCAAGAAGGAGGCCAAACAGCAGGCAGCACTCTCTGCCCTTCAGTACATCCGGAAGCAGCTGGAAAGACCAGGTAACAAGGCCCAACTGGGGTGAGCAACTGTGTGTGTGTGTG
>LZPO01110810.1:1080932-1093731 GCA_001675575.1 Neotoma lepida | reverse complement strand
CCTGAATGCTGGGATTAAAGGCGTGGGCCACCATTGCCCGGCTTGGGTACCTTCATCTTCCAGCCCCCTTCCCTATAGCCCTAGCCTGTGGGAACTTTTCTGGACCTCAGCAGGCTCTGCACCATGCTGTCTCTGGGTTTCATCTCCATTCCAGTGGCAAAGTATGCACCTAGTAGAAGAATGGACTCAGGGGACCAAGGCTCTCCTGTGCCTTTCTAGGTCTCAGTTTCCCCATGTGGCAAGTGAATATGAATCCCAGCTGTCCAGACTGCAAGCTGATGGTGGGGTTCAGCCAGGAGTAGATGGGNCTGTTCCTGGCTCCTGACGTCTGCCATCATCAGTCCTGGAGGGGAGATTGTTCATGTCATTGTCTCCTCCCCTTGAGTCTCCTGCACTGAGGCGGGGGAGGGGGGGCACAGACAAGCTGTGAGCAGAAAACTAGCATTGCAGGGGGTGTCTGCACAGAAATGTGTCTGGGTGAGGGCAGAACTGGCTCTAAACAGGACTCAGTGGGGCTGGGACACAGCTCCATACGCAAGGCACTTGCAGTGCCGGGAGTCAGAAGCAAGGAGATCCCAGGGACTCCAGCCTAGTCGAATCAGTAAGTGACCCCAGTTCACAATAGAACCAGGCAGAGGTAAGCTTCCCAGGTGCCCCTGCCTTGTCCCTGTTTCCTTAGCAACACNCGTGTCAGGCTCCACCCCCAACTCCACCTCAAAGTACTGAATGGAGTGCTCCATCCAGCATGGACTAGTGTGTGTCCATCTCCCGCTAAAGGACATCTCAGCAGTTATGAAGAAAGTGCTGTAAGAGTCTGTGCCAGGACTTTGTGTAGATTTAAATTTTCATCCCTGGGCAGGTAGCTTGTTTTTTTGTTTTGTTTTGTTTTGTGGGGGTTGTTTTTGTNTTTTAGGACTATATATTCCTGGCTGACTTGAAACTTGTGGTGATCCTCCTAGCTCTGCCTCCTAGTGCTGGGGTTGCAGCCATGTACCTCCACAGCTAGTCCCCACAGTTCTGGGAATCACCCCAAGGCTTTATGCATGCCAGGCAAACTACCAATTGAGCTCCATCCCCAGACACCGGTTACTGTCAGGAGCAGTCTTAGCTCTGCAGTCTGTCATACAAAATTAGATGCTGACTCTGTGTCCATGGTGAGGGGACCATCTGGGGCGGCACACATGTGATGAAAGGGCTCTGCAGGTCAGTAAGACGTTGAGAGGCTAGANCCACACAAGCTGGGCTTAATTCCTTAATCCATCACCTGATGACCTTGGGATATCTACATTGATTCCTTGTGCCTTAGGTTTCCTCACAGAGCAGGAGGAGGCTGTGGTGAGGTTAAGCGATGATTAGATGTGAAGGCATGGGGCCCAGCATCTCTGATGGGCACTGTGGTCCTCACCCATGGATACCACCTCACTCGCTCCCCTCTCTTGGGGAGCAGCTCTCTCATTTTCCTTAGACCTCACTGTCCCCATGGTCAGGTGTGTGACTGAGCCTATCATCTGCTCCCNGTTGAGCCTAAATCCTCATGAACCAATTGGTGTCACAGTAGTCACNTTTAGGCTATGTGTGNATAATNGGATAAATCCACTGAGTCTANTTAATGATCAAAGGANTTTATTTGGGGGTAAACTCACAACCATGGGAGATTTATAGTAGGGTCCAGGAAAACTGAACTATGATGTCCCACACTGAATGACTTGGTTCAAGATCTCAGCATCCAGAACCANAAGGTAGCCAAGAGGGGCCAGCATATGTGCATCTCAGGTCTTAAGGGTCCCCAATGGCCATGCCCACTGAGGCTGGTACCTCAAGGTCATAGGCAGATGTAACAGCTACAGCTGNCTTCACTAGGGGTAGTGCTTCAGGGCATGGCTCAATCAGCTACGTACTACACCTGTAACTCACTTAAAGCCAGTGAGAAGACACAGCTGGGATTCTAAGATAAAGGGAGCTTTTGCTCTTCAGGACCTGGTGGAATGAAAGTGTGAAGTTTGGAGCTGGTGCAGCCATCTTGTGGCCATGAGGAAAGCCTAGGGGTGAAGGTAGTATACCCAGAAAGACAGAGGGAGGATGAGGTGGAAATGAGCTTGTTTGATACTGATGGCATTGGCTGAATCCCTGGATGGAACCACTCCTGATGTCTGCCTGGATTTTCAGTTCTGAGAACTAACACTGGTCCTTTTGTTTGTCTAATGAAGTCCAAATGGAGCTTTCTCAACTTGGAATCATATCGCTCTGAGATTTTGGGGGTGTTCTCAAAGCAGTGGATGCTGTTCCCATCCCTGGGTCAAGAGAGCAGCAGAGAAGGAAATACAGTTTTGTNCAGCGAGCCCTTGGCTTTTCTGTGTCTAAACAGCTATTCAGGAAGCCCCGCCCCCGCTACCCCACCCCCACCCCCAGCTCCAGTGTCTCCAGCTCCAGTTGCCCAGCAATGAGCAGGCTGGATCACACCAGTGCATGGGGGCTGCTTTCCCTGTGGTCACACCTCTCCCCCATGGTTTTTACTGAGGTTTGAGAGAGTGTGAAGGGATCCTGGCTCCCACTTTCTGCAGAGCTGGGTGGTTGTCAGGGTTGCACACACTCTTGCTCAAGGCTTCGCCACAGATTCTCTTTGTGGACATGGAGGACCAGTTGGGATTTTCCATATATCTCAGGCTGGCCTCAGAGTCTCTATGTAGCCCAGGCTAGTCAGACTTTGTATAGAGCCCAGTCTTGTCTTGAACTTATGAGAGTCCTCCTGCTTTACCTCCAGAGCACTAGGAATACAGGTGTTTGTGATGATATATTGTGTACCCCAATATATTGTGTACNCCAATAAAGCTTACCTGGGGATCAGAGGACAGAGCCAGCCACTAAATTAGACATAGAGGTCAGGCAGTGGTGGCACANACCTTTAATCCTACCACTCGGGAGGCAGAGATCCATCTGGATCTCTGTGAGTTCAAGGCCACAATGGGCTACATGAGANAAACAGAACATTTAATCCAATGAAGTAATATGGCAGGACACAGAAAGGNACATAANGNNTGAGGAAACAGGAACTCGCTCTCTTGAGGCTGAGGATNTCATAGAGGTAAGCTAGTAGCTGGCTGTCCTGCTTCTCTGATCTTTCAGCTTTCACCCCAATATCTGGCTCTGGGTTTTTAATTATAAGACCTTTTAAGATTCGTGTTACAGGTGTTTACCACTACACCTAACTTCTTCCTATCCTCTGACTTAAGCCTTTCAGATGGCTTGANATGGGTGATCTGGCTCCTACCCTTCTCCCCTCAGAGAACCCTTCTATGACCCCAAGGTCGACTCCCGTGACTAGGCTGGCGCTGATATACCAGAGACACCATGTACCTCTTTTTAATGTCATTTAATGTTTAATTCAGAAGTGTGCAGGGTCTCAAAAGCTCACCCAGAAAGTGCAGGTGGCACCTTGGGTCTCACAGGGATCTACATTTGGCAGGTCAATGGAGGCTATGGCAAATACAATGGAGGCTATTTTTAGTTCAGGGCCCACACCTGTNCTGGGTTGTGTCACATGGTGCCTGTGCCCCCTTGGCTGTGTCCTCCTTACAGCAAGTCCTAAAATGGTGGCTCTGAGTTCCCTATGTGTCCTCAGAAGCAGGCTGCTGCAGGGAAGGGCTGGTNCCTTTTGTTTTATTTTTAACTGACATTGTATTCCGGGAGTGCCCCTTGGCTAGATGTCAAAGCTTCGTCAGACAGGCACTGGGCAGAGACCAGGCTGCCCAGGGCTGGAAGCTCTAGCGTTGGGAGTCCAGAACCTGGGCTGAGCCTGGTTGTACCAGACCTGGTGGTGTGCCTCCTAAGTCACANCTAAGTCACACCCTCTCCTTGGTCCTTCCTGTCCACACTTGCAAAGACAAAAGTGGGACCCTGAGACCATTAAGGTCCCACTTTAGAATCTGTGAAGCTGCCCAGGGTTAGGGATGCTGAGTCTTGGGGACCATTTACCTGCAAGAAGGATATGTTCTCCTCACAGAGGCCCTTCAACGTGGCCAGCCAAATTGAAACATTCTAGCTGGCCTGGTGCAGGCAGGCAGTAGGCAGGTCTAATGTTACTGCTTTATTTCAATCTTTGAGGTAGGCCAGCTCTCCTTGGGCCCTTCCTCCCCTTTCTCAGTCTCTATGCTCCATAGTGTGTCCTGGGATCACCTCCCAAAGAAAGGAACTGCCCCTCATTGATAGTAACCCCTCTTCCTCTTTCTTCTGGGGTGGGGAGAATTGCTGGGACTCATGGCATCTGACATATTCTCCACACAAATCATTACAAACCCACAGGCTGGGTACCAGTGACCACCCAGAANGTGTCCACTGTCACATGCATCCACAGTCACATGTGACAACCCAGAAAGTGTCCACTATCACATGTTTCCATGAGGACTGGGAGATGTGGAGAGTGTCCACATTGGGGCATACAGTGCACCATGGGAAGGGGTGTGGTGTGGTACCTGAGTAGTGGAAATCTGGNGGCAGGAAAAGATCTCTGTGGGCAGGTGAATCTGGAATGAGCTGGCCAAGTTTGGGAGATGGTGAACTGTCCACAGACTGAAGGCTGCATTCTGTGCAGCCTTCCAACTCCACTCCAGGTTAGAAGCTGTTGCAGTGAGTTCCCAGAAGCCCAGTTGTCCATGCTGGGAGGGACTATGGTGGCCTCCTGCAGGATCTCCATGGGATATGTGAAGGAGAGCAGGTCCAGCAAGTCNATCCCCATGTCTCCTGTTGTACAATATGCCCAGGACACTCCGCAGTATCCCTGTCCCTCAGCTCAGGACAGTGTGGCAAACTGCTGCTTTCTTTTCCTCTCTAGCACATTCTCTGAGGCCAGGCCCTGCTTCCCATGAGCCCAGGGTGGAGGCAGAATGGACTAGAAAAGGCTCTGCTAGGAGTCAAGATANTTGANTATAATGAAATGAGCCAGCTGTGTGGCCCTAAGCAGGTGGTTTTCCCTCTCTGAACCTTAGTCTCTTCTTCTATCATGAGGGAGTTGATTGACAGTAGAGCTCCTTACCCTGTTTGGAGAGTCTTCCTTTGAGAAACAAATGAAATTGGCGCACCTCCACCCTCTGAAGTGCGTTTGCGTCCAGTGGCACATTTGCCCTTCGGCACACACTGGTCATCTTTTGATGGGTGTGGGAGCCCACAAAGGTTTCCTAGTGAGATGTGAGCTTGCTTTACACAGCAGGGCTACATTAGGGGATGGCTGGACCACNTGCATGNTCACCAGGTGTCTGAGATGGTCTGCACTTGGCTGTGCTGGGGGGAGGTCTTTTGCTCCACCCCTTGGCGTTGCTTTAAAAGCCCTCTAGAAGAGACAGAAGGGGCTGGTGGGTTTGAACCCAGGCCCTCCCGAGGCTATCCTGTGTNTTCTGTCTCTCTCCTCTATATTTCTATCTACATATTCCACATTTCTCCCTGCTCAAGAGTACCCTGGGNGAATAAGAGGGAGCAGGTCTCCCTCAGATGGGACTGCAGTCCTAGAAGCTCTGGAAGTAGCCCTCGGTCTTGGCATAGTCCCAAGTCAGAACCCCCTTTGAGNCTCTTTCATTGTACTGAAGAACTAACTCATCTTCCTACTGCTGGGCTCAACGCTGCATAGCTAGAAAGACCTTCAATCAACACTGTTCCTCCCTCTGGGAGCCACATCTATGACAGCCTGAAGGTGGCTCAAGGTCAAGGGTCCCTTTTGACTACAGCCACAGCAGCTTGGGGATCACTGGGCTCCTGTCAACCAATGGGGATGAAAACACTACCTAGCAACGTGTGTGTTGCTCCACCCATCCAATCACATCAAAAGGGATGCAAAGCCAGACCTGGATGACTTAGGCCCATCTCCCAGGATGTTATCCACTAGAAGGAAAACAAAAAACAAAAAACAAAAAACAAAAAACAAAACAAAACAAACAAAAAACCAGAACAAAGAAAGAAAGAAAGCATTAAATTAAGCCCCACATCAAGCCATCCCTTCCAACTTTCCAAGTCTTATCTAGTGAGAGTTTTAACTGGGTATATGTGTGCAGATAATAGAGACAGTCAGTGTCTTTGATGGGTTCAGCTAATGCTGACTTTTGACTTTTTGTTTTGCTCTGATACATTTGGGTGGCACAGAGAACTGTGGAGTTGCCTGATGAGAGCCAGACATGCTGCTGGGAAACATCACACCAAGCATGTGATGCTGATGAGGCCTCAGTCAGAAGAGAGGGACAGATGCAGAGCTGACAAGGGGCCAGGTCCCCAATGGNTTCTTCTCTGGTTCCAGGNTGAGCAACACCTCAGAAGTGGGATCTGTGGGTAGCCCTGTCTTGGAGNAGAGGAGCTGTCTAGATATTTTTGAATTCTTTTAGATGTTGTGAGTATGTGATCATCATTGGCCAATGGGCCCCCTGCCCATTTGGCTGGTCTTCCCTGACAACAGCAGCCCCCAAGAGTGCTCTGTGGAACTTCAGCTAGAGAACCACAGATCTGGCCCAACCCTGTGGTTTACAGGGAGGCAAAGGGATCTGCCCACAGTCATAGTTAGAGNGAANCCCCCCAGCCTCAGATGGTACCCATGCTGTCTGTTCTTAAGAGCATAAAGAAAAAACCNACTGTTTAGTGTTTTGCCTAATAACAGCTATAAAAATGTTAGTTTGGGAGCCAGGAGGCTGAGCCAGGAGGATTATAAGTTCAAAGATAGCCTAGATTACACTGTGAGATCCTGTCTCGAAACAAACAAAAACTAACCTGGTATAAAAGATTAATATAGCTATTTTTAATATGCTCCCAGAATATATCCAGGTACCCCCAGGACTCTGCTAACTGATTTCTGGAGCAGAGCAGCATGCCTTGGGCCTCATCAAGGCATCAGCTCTCCTAGTGTGATCTNAAGGGCTTGCTTGAGACATGTGAGCTTGGTAAGAACTAANGGTGCTCTCNGGACCTTGAGGTCTAGAGAGATGGAGACATGTGTGTGCATCTGTTGGGGGAGTCAAAGGGTGTGAGAGTTCCCATGTGGGCAAGATGCACTTTGATTAGCTGTCGGGGGCTTCTCTGGGCAGTCACTGGCTATGTGCTGCAGTCAGGGGAACTGTGAGCCTGGCACACAGCAGGCTCAGCTCAATACTGGCAGGACCAACAGCCAGGCATGTGTTAGCAGAGCTGCAGTATTGCCTGTACCCACATATGAGCCATATCAGATTCACAGGGCCCCGTCTATCTCACTGTCACTTACTTGTGTCCCTTGTGCTTCCTCCAATGGCCTTACAGTCAATACTGAATGACAGTGCCACTGTATCACCCCTGAGAAGTGCCACAGAGATGTCTCCCAGGTGGGCTGTGCCAGATTGGTAGTGACGTGGAGGAAGTGAACCCATGGGTCATTCCTGGATGGATGTCACTCCCACTTTGGCTTGAACTGTTATCCTTGTCCTCACCCCCAGTACAGCCACAGTGCTGTCTTCCATAAGGATCTGAGATCCATTACCTCCTTATCCTAGCCTACTCTGTTCCTCCAAGTGACCCTCCAACATTAGACCCATGTCTTGGGAAACTTTGGGGCACTGGCTGCTCAGAGGTCTCTGCTTCTTTCTGATATGTCTCTGTAAGTCACTTTCATAGCAAGCTGCCTCTTCTGTGGATCCAAGGGCTGAGTCTGCTGACAGATGAGCGCATGGACACATGGACATACACAGACACCAGGAATGCCCATCCTCCATCAGTGGGGGTCAGATGCAGGGAGCTAGAACCAGGCAGGCCTAAGGCTGTCCTGCTGAGCTGTGTCAGTGGTGTTTAGTTGACCATGGAAAGCTGAGATTCCTTCTGTTGCTGTTGTTCTCTGAAAGGACGTTGAACTGTTCTTAGAGTCTCCTTGTCAAGGCTAAGAGCTGCATAACTAGAGAGTATCCACCAAGAGTCCAGCTGGCCAACTGGGTACTTGCAGGTGGCCCTGCAGCCCAAGTCTCCAGGCCTGTCATAGGTGACAGCAGGCTTGCCACTATGAGACCCTGACAGGATTTGCTCAAATGGCCAGGACTGCCTTCTTGGATAAGAGCTTCCAGAACAGTGGGTGCCTCTACCACATTTGGAAATTAATTGGTTGTGGTGACAGGAAGTAATAGAACACATGATCCACTTAGAAGCCTTGCAGGCTATGTGGAGCTTTGAGCAGGTCTCAGTGCCTGAGCCCTCTGATTCCCAGGGGTAGCATGGACCAGGACAGGGAGTCTGGGGGAGAAGATGGAAATCTGCAGACTCCGGATTTGGCTATTAGTGGTGGTCAATTCAATGAGCATCCAGAACCCAGGGTGGAATATCACAGAGTCTTCGAGAAAGGGAAAAGAACTCAGGGACACTGACCTAGCCTGCCAACATGGGCTGTGCCCAGTAGCTGGCAGGGAGTTGGGGAAGAACAAAGGATGTGCCCAGGATCACACCAATGGTGTCATGGCCTGGCACCTTTCCTGCTTTGGAAGTCAGTATTCTGAGGACACACCCCCAGACAGTGCACCAAAGAGGAGAGGTGCAGGAGCTTGTCTCAGCCACAGGATGGGTTGAAATTATTGCACATTCCTAAGATGGTGGGAGTTAAACATAGTGGACAGGGGAGGCCAGGCCCTCGGGGACCAGGTCATCCATGTCACTCAGAAGCTCCCTTTCGCTGGCGGAGTTTGTGTTCTGAAGACGCCGGAGGCGGGCCTGGACCTGCTCCTGCTCCCGCTTCAGCTCCAAGTAGGAATGGGAGAAGGTATGAAAGATGGATGTGGCTGGGAAGGCCATGATGAGGATACCACTAAGGATGCTGCTCAGAGCCACCATCTGGCCCGGCACACTTCGAGGGACCATGTCCCCATAGCCCACTGTGGTCATGGAGATGATGGCCCACCAGTAGGACGCAGGGATGCTGGTGAACTCTAGGACCCTTCCAGACTCATTCTCAGCCACGTAGACTAAAGGGGAGAAGAGGGTGACAGCCACACCCAGGAAGAGCAGCAAAAGGCCAAACTCCCTGGCGCAGCGGCGCACGGTGAGGCCCAGCGTCTGCAGCCCCAGCGAGTGGCGGGCCAGGCGCATCACGTAGAGGATGCGTAGTGCCCGCAAAACACGCAGGACCAGCCCCACTTTCTCCAGGTAGGAGCTGCCACTCAGCCTCTCGCCTGCCTCCGGGGACTCCTCAGACACCACAAGAGACACGTAGTATGGAGAGATGGCTAGAATGTCGATGACATTCAGGGGCCCTCGGAAGAACTGACATTTGTTCCGGGCCTGGGCAAAGCGCAGACAGAACTCCAGGGAGAACCAGGCCACACAGATGGTCTCCACCACGAAGATGTAGTAGCACTTTCTCGTGCATTCTCCCTGGGGTGAGAGAGCCACAGAAGCAATGGGTTAGTCAGCTTTCCTCAAACCCTAGCACAACGGCTCAAGGGAGGAAGGATTTATCTGGGCTCATGACTTCAGAGGGACAGCCCGCCATGGTGAAGATATGATGAAGTAGCTGCATGGTGGCTATGTGGGGTGTGAGGAAATGGCTTCCCTCTGAAAAGCCTTCCTAGGTGTACTGTGTATACACATGTGATGGGCAGAAAACAATCAGGGCTGTCATTCTTCAGACTCTGTCCACCTTATTTTATGGGATTTTTGTTTTTTTTCTTTTGAGACAGGGTCTCTTACTGGCCTGGGGCTTGCCAAGTAGGCTAAGCTGGCTGGCCAGCAAGCCTCAGGGATCTTCCTGTGTCTAGTCCTCGGTGCTAGAATTAGAGGTACATGCCATGACTCCCAGCTTTTTAATGTGGATTCCAATACTCTGACTCAGGTCCTTGTGCTTGTAAGTCAAACACCTAACCAATCGAGCCATCTCCCCAAGTCTTAGAGAGTGGCTCTAAACCTTCCTAATGCTGCAACCCTTAATATAGTTCCTCATGTTGTGGTGACTCCCCCAACCATAAAATTATTTTTGTTGCTACTTCATAACTGTAAAATTGCCACTGTTAAGAATCATAATGTAAATATCTGACATGCAGGATATCTGATATGCAACCCCCCCAAAGGGGTTGTGACCCACAGGTTGAGAACCACTGGCCTGGAGGCACAATTTGATCTTGCTATGTCCTGTGGGCTGAGCTGTTCATTGTGTGGTTGTTAGGTTGTAGCTGTATACACGGCAGATCAACCTGGAGGAAATCAGGATTTCCTGTCTCCGTTACAACTAGATATGGCAAAATGCTTGTCACCTATGGAAGATGCATCGCTGGGTCAAGACAGGGCTGTGAGCTCCTTACACTGAACACTTTCCTGGCACCAGGAAGTAAAGGGGCCTGCAACAGAGGACCAACACCCCAGGCGAAATGAAACATGCAGGTAGAGAAACCTGGGTTCAGAGTGGGAGCTGCCGGCTCACTTAGCTCCCCACTGGGGGACTGATACACAAGAGAGAAAGCAGCTTCCATCTCGTTTAAGGCTACCTGTCACGGGCTTCCTTATTATGGCAGCCAACCTTCACTTTCACTGACATAAGCCTTGCTTAGGCATGTATACAGCTCTGGTGCTGTCCCGTAAGCCACACAGCCATGTTGTGGACAGAAGGTGTGGCCACATCTTACACTCCAGGAACTGGGTCACAGTCATGTGTTCACTATCTATAGACGGTCCTGTCCCATCCCACTCCAGGTCTCTTAGTCACTATTTACTGCCTTGTCATGTCTTTATCCACAACTGCAATCACTTCATTCAACAAAATGGACTAAGGCCCACTTATATGCTCTGGGCTGGTCCTGGAGTGAAGTCACTGGACAGCAGACATGGTTCTGGAAAGTTGCTGGACAGAGGGTCCTGAAGCTCTACTCTTTAAAAGGTGTGATCACAACCCTTTGCCCAGCTACTGTCTCCTAGCCACAAGGTCACCAACATGTTTGGACCCACTTCTGGCTCCTGATCTATCTCAGCATCCCCTTGCTCCTCAGCATGGTCCTTAACCAAAACCCCACCCCACCCCCACCACTACCAGATGCATAATCTGCATTTTAGCAAGAGCCTGCTGGATGTATATCCTCAGCCTTGACTGAACAATAGACCACCTGGGCAGCTACAGAAGACCTCACCCTCAAGAATGCCCCTAGAGACTCTAGTTTAGTTCACATAGGTGTTTTAGCTTGAGTAGTGTCCAAGCCCAGAGAAGTCCTAAATTGAAAGGTTTTTGTCTGTCCATCAGCTAAATAAATAAATAAATAAATAAATAAATAAATAAATAAATAAATTGGCCAAATCACTCCAAGCCCTGTTGGCCTGTCCAGGGCTGGGAAGCTTTCTCGCTGACTTCTATCTGGTCCCTTCCAGGGTCAGAGCAAAAGCATGCCATTGAGATGAAGCCCTGAGTGTGTGTGACCCAGGGTCACATCCCAGTCAATACTCCTAACTCTTACTCACTCAGGAAGTTACTGGTCCTCCTTGGACTTCCAGGAGTCATTGCCCTAAGGGACTGCTGTAAAGGATGAAATCATGTCTACAGCAGCTATGAAGATGCTGAACCCAGCAGACACACATGTGACACACTGTCACAATGCCAGTCTGCTTGGCCAGCAGGAGGCCAGCATTCTATGGGAAATAGAAAACGTTTTCCAACCCACTGAGAGGGCTTCCTCAGATGTTTGCATCAGGACCATGGATGACTTCAGAGCTTTGGGTCTGGATTCTCCAGGCTTTCTACAAACTTGCTGTGCAACCTGGAAGTGGTCCCTACCTGTCTCTGGGTCCAGTTTTTGATGAAGAAAGTGGAACACAACCAGAATCCCCCAGGGTGCCAGCTACAAATACAGATTCTTGGGTCCATCATGAACCCAAAGCCTTGGAGCCAAGCTCAGGCATGGGATCTTGGGGGTATCTCCCCCTTGACTTTGGAGTCCTCAGAAGACCTAAACTCTGGGCTACCTTTCCTACAAGGCCTGTTTCTTGCAGACATCTGGGAATTTTCCTTAGTTCTAGAGGCTCTTGAGACCTGGGAATACCATCTCCAGATCAGTGACCAGCAGCTGGGGAAGGTGACTCTGGAGGGCCCAGCAGGCCCCGGCAGACTGAGCTTCTGCCTCTGGTGCTGGTGTTTGGCTATTCAAGCCATGTACACCCTGTCCTCCCTCCCTTGGTCTGGGCTGCTGGCCTCCCTGCACTGCAGCAGGCTGGCTCTGCCTAGTCACTCCCTGCATCCTGCTCTGCCCTGCATCCTAACCAGCCTGGTACCTGCCTTCAAGAGCTGGCATCTCTGCAGCTATGCTGGGATACAAGGGACAGATGTAGGGGCTCCAGCTGAGGATGTGATGTCCAATCCAGCCCTACCAATATTTAAAGGAAAGGGAGAAGGACAAAAAACAAAAACAAAACACCTCTTTCTCTCTGAGGAAGACTGGCCATTGGGCTGGGGCACTTTGGTTCACTTTGTTCTCATCTTTCTGGATTTGGACACAGAAAAATCTGGTTTTGGGATTCCCCCTAATCCCAGGCAAAGGGTGGGAATTAGCCTCCATGCTGTGTGCCTTGTTCCTGGTGGTAGTGAGGAAAGCACTGCACATTCCTAGAGCCAAGGTGAGCCAGGCCTGAGGAGGCTTCCATAGAATGAAAGGACCACACAGGCTTATGGGGCCTAGCAAGCCAGAGGCCACAGACAGGCAACACTGCGGACTAGGTGAGGCTCACCTCCAGGACTCCAACCATCAAAACAGCTGCTCAGGGAACCCTGGGTTGACTGGGAAGGGGCCCAGGGGAACATTTGGGGTGAGGGAAATAGTCTAGATTGACAGGGGTAGGATTGCAGGGG
>LZPO01110810.1:1062896-1080417 GCA_001675575.1 Neotoma lepida | reverse complement strand
CCCCCCCCAGCCAACAAGTGGAAACACCACAAAGGTCATCAACCAATCGACCAATGAACCAGCAAGCAGGGCACAGCCAGATGGCCGCTGTGACAAAGCAAATGAATCTGGGTTTCCATGGATCACATCCCCAGGGGCTGAGTTCTTCGGGGTGTCATTAAATCTCCATGCCCTATGGCTCTCCTCAGGAGAAGCTGGCCAGCCTTAACAGCTGGCTGGCTAAATAGGGCCACTCTCTGCCTGCCTGCTGTCCCCTGGGGACAAATAAGAAATACAAGGCATATATTAGAGAGAACACCAGCTTTTTATGTAAATGTTGGGGGCACTGTCTTGAAAGAACAAACATCCTAAGATTGCCTGGCCTCAGTCTCTCTGGCTCTCTGAATTATAATCCCCAACAAGAGCATAGACTCTCCAGAGGCTGTGACTCTCAGGATGTATTAGGGCAGCAGGTCAAAGGTGGCTCCACCAGAGAGTAAGCACAACCTTTACTGTGGCTGTCTCTGGACATGAATCCCTCTTATCCCATGGAACACAGCCCACCAGTTTCTCAAGGCTGCCCAGGACTGCAAACTGGTGACCTGCCCCAAATTTGATTTTCTCAGTGACGTTAAGCCCAGCCTGGGTTTTCACTCTCAGTAATTTTCAAAGCATTAGGCCCTGCAACACCCTCACCCCTCTGCACAGAGAACCTCCTGGCTCCCCTACACTGTCTTCTGTCCCTGAAGAAGGACGCATGTGTGGACACCAGGTGTGATTCTTCAGCAGCTGCGACCTGGTGTCCCTGCCTGGGGTAAGGACACTGCTTACTCTGCCCTAATCTTCAGAAGCAAAATCCACATGTAACATATTCCCATGAACAAGCAGGCTTTTCCATCGCATGTTTTGTGCTAAAGACTGGTGGGGGCAGGGGGTGCTCCTGATTGCAATTACAGTCTCCAGGCAGGGATCAGCTCTTTGAAAGATTGAGGATTTGAATGTTATATATCTTTTTCTTTCGGAGCAAACTTTGGTTGGTCAAATGAAACACATTTTGTTCAACAAATGTTTGTGGAGAACTTATTGTGTGTAGGGCACATGCTGGTTCTCTAACTGGAATGTTCTCTGGTCCTATTGTATTGTGTGGGGCACATCTGTAATAAAGCAATATGTGTGTGTGTGTGTGTGTGTGTGTGTACACATGTGTGTGCATGTGGTGTGAGTGTGTATGTGTGTGACTGTTTTAAATCTGCCTTCTTTGTTTATTATAATTAATCTAATATAGATGGAGGGTCAAGTGATAAGAGCTGTACTGTGAAGTTGGAGAGAAGCAATGTTCTATCTTAGGAAACTGTCTAGGTCTAGTTTCAAGCCCTTCAGCCACCTTCCTAACAAATGCAAGCTCCTATTTCATTTTTGAGACTCTTCTGGTGAGCTTCAGCTGTCAACTTTACAAAGCCTAAAGACTCTCAGAGAGTCTCAATTGAGGAATTGCCTTGATCAGATTGGCCTATTGGCATGCTAATGTATGTAGCATGGCCCAGCCTACTGTAGGCGGCACCATCCCTAGACAGGGGGCCCTGAGCTGTATAAGGAAGCTGGCTGAACAGTAGCCAGCCAGTAAGTAGCCTTCCTCCTCCTCTGTGGTTCCTGCTTCAGGTCCCTGCTTGAGTTCCTGCCCTAACTTCCCTCACTGATGGCCTGTGGTCTGGAAGGGGGAGCCAAATCAACCCTTTCCTCTCCAACTGTGTTTGATCAGGATGTTTATCCCGGCAACAGAAAGTAAATTAGGACATGGCCCATATGGTTCCTGGGGTCCTTGGTGTCTCACAGCTCTCTGCAAAGAGAATGCAGGCATGCACAGGTGTTGTGGGATATTAAGATGTGTTACATTTGTTTATGCTGTGGAACATTTGTTTAATGATGCAAAGACGTGTTGCATTCTTTTATGGTTGCATTTGTTTAACTCTGTAATGCTGTGTTACTGTGCCTGCCTAAAACACCTGATTGGTTCAATAAAGAGCTGAATGGCCAATAGCTAAGCAGGGGAGGGGTAGGTGGGGCTGCCAGGCAGAGAGAATAAATAGAAGGAGAGGTGGCTGGGTGGCTGGGTGGCCCCTGAAGTTCTCCTCCTTCCTCTCTCGTTCCTTCATCTTTCTTCTTTTCCCTCCTTCTTTATTACACCATCTTAGACTAAAGTGACCTTGACCCAGAGGAAACACTCTACCTGTGTGTAGTTGGTGGGGGTTTTGTTGTTGTTGTTGCTTTGTTTTTTAAACTCTTTGCCNTTTGTGGGCCCACCACCCAGCTCCCAAATAAATACTTGGAGATTTATTCTTACATATGAATGCCCGGCCTTAGCTTGGCTTATTTCTAACCAACTTTTCTTAACTTAAGTTATCCCAGCCGGGCAGTGGTGGCGCACGCCTTTAATCCCAGCACTCGGGAGGCAGAGGCAGGTAGATCACTATGAGTTTGAGGCCAGCCTGGGCTACAGAGTGAGTTCCAGGAAAGGCACCAAAGCTACACAGAGAAACCCTGTCTCAAATAAAAAAAAAAAAAAAAAAAAAAAAAACAAACTTAAGTTATCCCATCTACCGTTTGCCTCTGAGCTTTTATCTTTCTCTATTCTATATCCCTTTCTCTCCTTCTTACTCCATGGCTGTGAGTCCTGTCTCTTATACACATCTAGATGTGTATAAGAGACAGGTGTGGGTGGGTGGCCGGAAGGAGAAAGAAAAGAAGGAGAGGAAGACGCCAGGGGCCAGCAGATCTCTCTAGCCCTCTACTTAAAACAACAATTACAAAAGGGCTGGAGCTATAGCTCAATGGTTAGAGAGCTTGCCTAGCATGCAGGAAGGCCCGGATTCAATTCCCAGCCCTACATAAAATAGGGTTTGGTGGTCCACGCCTGTAATCCCAGCATTCAGGCAGTATAGGGTATATCTCTTATACACATCTAGATGTGTATAAGAGACAGGCCCTGAAGTCAGGCATGGTGCTCACACACAGACTAACAGCCGTGGTGGCCACGAAGAGAATGGAGAGGCAGGCAAAGACTTTCCCGGGCAACCCTGACTGTGGGTCCTCCACCATCTCACGCAGCTGGTTCATGCTGCGGGCCCATCGTGAAGTGTGCACTTCGGAGCGGCAGGCCTGGCGCTGCTGCTGGCGCTGCACAGCCTCCTCCCGACGCAGCTCGGCCGCCTCCTCCAGCTTCTTCATGAGCTTGCGCAGGCAGCAGTGTTCCAGGTTGGCTTCCTCGATGCCCCAGTAGCTCAACTCCTCCCGGAAGGACAGTGCACACATCTCCCGCAGAAGCACCAGCTTTCCCGCGGCCAGGAAGCTCACAATCACTCCGAAAGCGCTGGGGCTCCTGTCAAAGAAGAACTCCTGGCTGTTCTCATCATAGTCATCACAGAGCTGTGTGATCTCCTCATAGCTGCGACACAGGCGGAGCCTGCTCAGGCGGCTCAGCGGGAAGGCATCCAGGGTGCTCCAGGGCAGCAGGTATCGCCGGCCACCCACATTCACCAGGATCTCCTTCTTCAAGTCGGCCTCTGGAGAGGAGTCCAGGTTGCCCACCTTCCGGGCCCTGCGGTAGTAAAGGCCCTTGACCGACTGAGGCTCTGGACCAGGCCAGAGCTGGCTCAAGGGACTGCAGGAGCCAAAGTGATGGTGTCCAGGACGCAGGTGCCTGTCTCTGGAAGACATGGGCATTGCCACAGACTGTGGGGCCGGGGAGCAGTGGGCTCACTTGTCTGCCTCCAGAGGAAGAAGAACAAGAGAAGGAAGAGAAGATGAGTCTCAGTAGTTCAAACATTGTTGCATTTGTATATTGTAGCTGCAGCTGCTTCNGCCATCTCTGAACCTTCTATTTATTTCTNGTTTACTGGGCATCTACTATATGCTTGGGCCATGCCTTTGGACACATCCCTACTCCTGTGGAAACATGTACATCTATGATACAGATGTGCTGCCCACCACACTAANGAGGTACTTCATGGACATCTCTGTCTCCCTGACACAGACATCTTGTGGATGGAGATGTGAGGAATGGGTCCTGTACTGTGCCATCACAGACTGTGTGNTCTTGAGCATGTGGCTTCCCCTCTCTCTTCTCAAATGATGAGGCTTCTGTCAACCCTGCAGGCTGTGTGGCTGTGTGGCTGTGTGGCCGTGTTCTTTNCAGAGAACCACAGAGGAATGACTCAGTCTCTCTGGACCCTCTGCTTGGTCGGTGTGAGTGGAGAAGCTTGAGTTCCCACACCGTTGAGCACANGAGCAGATCAGGGAGCTACACACATGCAGCGCCCATGATGGTCACTTCTAGGAGCTCTAACACACCCGGTACCTTTAACAGACTCATGCCAACCACCCCATGAGGCAGACAGGCACAGTTCACCTTTGCCGATGGGGAAACTGAGCCCAGAATCTTGCCCATTGTTTAGCAAATACAGTTCAGTAAGGCTCAATGGGGGTCAGCCACCAAATGCTCAGGAGCCGGGGACCANGACAGCTTTGTAAGTCACCTGGCTCTCAGGAGCTCCCCATGAAAGCTTCACCCCCTGATTTTCTCTCATTCAGAGGACCCTGCAATGAGGGCGGAGGACACCTCCCACTTTGGACAACCCTTCCCTACTCAGACATGCACTTTGTGTTTGCCTCGGCCACCCTTGCTGTGTGACCTTGAAGTGGTTACTCCCCCTCACTGGGCTGTAGTTTTTTATCTGCAGAGCAAAGAGGCTTCTAAATGCTCTCTATATCGAAGACCCATTTAGGGGCTCCACTTAAGACAAGCATTTTTGATTTAATACAAGCATTTTTGATTTCAGCTTGTTCACATATTTTTCAAAATTATTTCTATAATATGTCTCATCCTCTCTATTGTGTGGCCGTTTCTTCTGCTATTCACTCCAGGCAGAGCTGTCTCCAGGCACCTATAACCTTACATTGAGAGAGGCACTCCAGTCAGGAGCCAACGGAAATAAAAGTGCCTTTCAGTTTCAGAGCCTGCTGGATTCTGGCGGACAGTGAGGAGTGAGTCAGGATGGCTGTGTTTCACACTTGCGCTGCAGTGTGCTGTTATTTTGCATGCGTTACTTGGTTCACAGCACACAGCNAGTAGGAGGAGTGCAGCCTGCAAAGAGAGGAGTGTGCTGAGACCCAGGGAGTTCTTTCCAAGCTTTCTCAATTTCCAGAGCAACACCTAAGACCTAGAGTGCTGAAGGGACTTGTCCAAGGTCACACAGCAAATCTGAATCCAACCCAAGACTCGGCTTCCTGGCCTGGGGTTCTGTCCAGAGCCAGAATCTTGCTCCATCTCCTTCCACTGAACAGATCTAATTTTGCTCCCCCTAACAGCTGGCCAGCAAAACTCCTCNAGAGCCCGGGGGGAAGTAATTCACTCCAAACATCCCTTCTGCCAAGCTGTTTAGCCCAGTTACTGCTCTAGAACATCCCACCCCACAACAAACAAATTCCCCTGAAGTTCAACTCACCGCTTGTCTTAGGAAGTGTGTTCCCAGCCAGTTCTCTGCCGGGCATGGGGAGCCCATGTCTCAGTGACCAGGAAAGAGGCAGTTTTGTGTCAGAGAGGTAGGGGGGAAAGAACACAAACCAAAACCAACTCCCAACATAGCATCCCTGGCAGAGTCAGTGTCCAATCCTTCTTCGGCCTCCTCTAAAGAGCAGAAGTTGATTCATTCCGAATCTGCAGAAGAGCAGGGGTACAAGGTGGCTTTCTAGAAGGACTCCCCCGAAGTCCTCCTTCCTCCTGAAAGCTGAAGGTCCGGATGCTGCAGGGAGCTGGGCCAGTTGTCCTGCCTCAGCAGCGGACTTGGTGCTCCAAGTCCCACGGGGACAGCCAGCATGGTCCTGCCCAGGGTGGGGGGTGGGGGTGCTGACGGGAAGGGCTTAGGATTAATCTCTCCATCAGCCAGGCAGCAGGCGGGTGCAGCGGCTGCTCTGCCAACCACCAGGGAGGCAAGGAGAGTGTCTGCCCTCTCTCCTCTTGTGAGGAGGAGCTGAGCTCAGGAGGCACTGGGGCAGCTAGGGACCTAAGGACCAGGCTATTGAAAACTCAAGGTGCACTAAGGTGGGGAGATGCCTCAGTAACGGTTGCAGGGAAGTTTGTAGGTTGGGACAGACTGACCCAGCCTCAGAGCCTAGGGTGGGTATTGGGGAGATGGCATAAGGGGTTAGGAATGGAGAGGCTTGGAGCCAGATTCCAGCCTCCAATGTGAGTACCCTTAGGCAAGTGGGTAGTACCTTCATACTCAATTTCCTTATCTATAAAAGGTATATGAGTTGGGGGGGGGCGCCTGGGCTCCCAGGATATAAAATCCAAGCCACAAGCTTCTCCTGTGAGCTTGGCCCCGGGTGTAGATGGGGAGACGCACAAGGGAGTTTCTTATTGTGTGTCCTTGGTGAGTCACTTCACCTCTCTGGGCCTCAGTTTCTTCACCCATCACATGAGGACAGTGGGAGCAGCAAAGGCTGAAATTGCAAAAGTATGTTAATGTAGGGCTTGCTGTCCCCAGGTCCTTCATTTTCTTAAAAGGTTTTGCAGCCAAGTGACCTTCACTACTCCCTTCTGTCTCTGAGGGCCCCAGGCTTGTTCAAGGTCACCATGCTAATTAGCAGCTTGCCAGTTTAGGATCAGCACTGAATTCAGACAGGAGCTGATGTGGGGGTCCAGGAGCAAGGGGGATCAGAGCCTGGTGGTTCTCAGTTCTCTGTGGCCTGGCAGAGGGGTTCAGGAATGAAAACAGGAGAGGGAAGCTGGCAAGGGGCGGGGGTCCTCAAAGGCTATTATGGGAACCTCGGGGCTCTGCAGAAATGGTGAGGGGCCTGGCCGATGGCAGGGCAAGAACTGGAGACTCAGCCTTTCTCTGCCCTCCCCCTCCCCCTCCCCCTCCCTGTTCCAGTCACTGCTGGGGCTCAAGGCAGAGGCTTAGCATCTTTGTGAGGGGTGCTGAGGCTGTCCCTTCTCTGACTCTCCAGTTCTCTAGCTTCTCTAAGCCAGAATCCAGAATTCTCTCTCCCTGGAGCGGGCTCTCTGTTCTCCATCTGATTTAGTCCTGCCTTAGTTAGGGTTACTATTGCTGTGATGAAACATCATGACCAAAAGCAACTTGGGGAGGAAAGGGTTTAATGACTTACATATCACGAGTAACAGTACACTGAGGGAAGCCAAGGCAGGAACTCAGACAGGGCAGGAACCTGGGGGCAGGAACTGATGCAGAGGCCATGGAGGGGTGCTGCTTATTGGCTTGCTCCTCAAGACTTGCTCAGCCTGCTTTCTTATAGAACCCAGGACCACCAGCTCAGGGTGGGGATAGCCTCACCCACAGTGGGCTGGGTCCTCCCCTATCAATCACTAATTAAGAAAGTGCTCTACAGGCTTGCCTACAGCCGGATCTTATGGAGGCATTTCTCAACTGAAGTTCCCTCCTCTCAAGGTGACTCTAACTTGTGTCAAGTTGACATAAAACTAGCCAACACATGTTCCTTAGATTAACCACCCTCCCCTGAGTCCATCTTCCTCTCTTAGTTGTCTCTGGGCATGCAAGGTCTGGATGCCAATCTAGAATTCCCCATTCAGGGCTCAGTCAGTAAAGTGCTTGCTGCATAGACTTGCATATCTAAATTTGATTCTTTAAAACCCATATGGTAATACATTCCTGATATCCCTGTGCTGGGGAGACAGAGACAAGGGGTCCCTGAGTCTTGCTGGCCAGAAAACCTGACTTACTTGGGGAGTTCCAGGCTAGTGAGAAGACTTGGGGCAAGGGGTAGCCCATAGGGTTCCCCCCTCAGAGCTAGGATTAGATTCTGCCCTGACTGTCCAGCCAGGCCTGTTGTGCCATGGCTATGTGACCCGAGGCAGGTTTTCTTTCCTCTCTGTGCATCAGGGCAGCAGGGTGACTTGACTTTTGAGCTCCCTGGTCTTTGTGAGTAGCAAGTGAATTATTTGTCACAGTACAGGGCACAGTGCCTGTCATGCCACCATACGGGTGCAGGAGTTTTGACCTGTTTTCTCTCTTAGCATCGTCTCTGTCTCTTCTCACAGCGGTGCAAGCATCGCTAATAGACCATGAGTGTACAGGGGCACCCAGGCTGAGGCTGCTGTTAATCGGTGGTGTGTGATGCCCTGGCAATGGCTAGCTTTGTAGGGAGAAAACTTCCTCAAATATGGCACTTGCCAATTACAATGGTGTGACTACTCTGGCCAGTATCAAGCGAACAGCATTGCTCTGTGAAGGGCCGGGGAAGCAGGTGAAGGATAGACTCGCACACCTGTGATAATGGGTCCTGGGACATCACNGAACTTGTAGCTTTCCTGCATGGACAGCAAAAGGCTCCGCAAGGCAGGATTCTTGGTTAAGCCCTGGCTAAGCAACACTTCTCAAGCCTTGATTGTGTGTGTACTCCTGTAATGGGGCAGTGNCCTGCGGGGTCTCCCTGGAATTCTGATGGGCAGCTGGGGTGATGATACGGTCCAGAAAAGGCAAAACCCTGAGAGCAGTATTCAGAGAAGGGTTGGTGGTGCTTAGCCACACCTTAGCACACTCCGCAGGTTCCCTCTCTACACCTCCCCTTCACCCCAGAACCCATTGACCCTCTCATGGCTGCCCTCAGTGTTTGAATGCCTGATAGGATTCCACTGCCATAGGACATCTATGCAGAGCCTGTTCTGCCTGGTTTGGGGTGAGCACAGCCTGGCAAGCTCCCTTCCTGGAATGGCTGTCTCCTCCAGCAGCTGAGACACAAAGTGCCTCTCCCAGGCCACAGCAGGCGGGTACACTGTGGTCTCCTGAGCAGTCCANCTGGGTTCTGTATCAGGCACTGTCACCTAGATGGCTCTGGGCTTTAGCAGGTTGTGGAACACAGACNACCAGGCAGCACTTGCCTCACCAGGGGATGAACTAGAATTTAAGGGTGTCCTTAATATGATGGCAGGAAATTTGGGGTCAGTGTCAGTCTCCAGGAGAAGAGTTGGCTGAGGGTAGGAAGCGATGATGGTGGTAGTGTGGGGGTGGGGTGTGCCAGACGGCAGGGGGTGAAAACTGTCGCACCAGGAGGCCAGTGTTGTAGGCAGCAAGAGCCTCCTAGTGNGCACAGCGACAAGAGACTCAGACTCCTGTGGGGTTTGAGTTTGGGCATTTCTTATACCCTGTTTAACTTTTCCTACACCCTGCAACAGCATGTCAAGAAGAACTTTGCTTTGTAAAGTACCTTGCCTTGGGAATCTAGGCTACGAGGTGTTCATCTAATCTGCAATTGGCACCAACTCTGGAGCAGACACAGTACCTNTCCTTTTAGGCAGCTGCAGAGTAACAACAGTGCAGTCNATGACCTCCACTGCAAACTGGCCAGAGAGAAAAACGGGTATGCCAAATACCCATCTATAGGAATTGACTTGGTTTCTCTCATTGTTTGGAACCTTTGGGGGCTTACAGAATCATCATCTTTTGTTTTGNTTTGGTTTTTCGAGACAGGTTTTCTCTGTGTAGCCCTGGCTGTCTTGGAACTCACTCTATAGACCAGGCTGGCCTCAAATTCAGAGATCTACTTACCTCTGCCTCCTGAGTGCTGGGATTAAAGTCATGTGCCACCACACCCAGCTTTGTTTATCTTTTATTAATACTCAATCTTGGTTTGGGGGTCATAAATGCCTAAGAGAAGCAGGCAGACGAGGCGTAGGGGACTTGAGAGCTATAAGGAGCAGAGCCTAAGGTCTACAGGGGGTGACAACGGCGGAGAATGAGAAGNAGGATGGGCGAAGCCTGGTGTCCACCTTCAGCCTGCTGGAAGGGAGCAGACGGCTTGGCTCGGGAAACTAATATCCCAAGTGTGCCTGACCAGTGTGGATAAAACAGTGGGTGTTTGCTTCTAGAGCTCTCCAAAGAAAAGATGATATACACCAGGACTGAGGTGGACAGTGCCTATGTGTCTCCACCTCCTAGCATTCCTGTCTTAGGTAGGGTTTCTATTTTCTTTGACCATGGCAACTCTTATAAAGGAAAACATTTAATTGGGACTGGCTTACAGTTCAGAGATTTAGTCTATTGTCATCATGGTGGGAAGCATGGCAGCATGCAGGCAGACACGGTGCTGGAGAAGGAACCGGGAGTTCTGCATCCAGATCGGCAGGCAGCAGGAAAGGAGAATGCCACTGTGCCTGNCATGAGCTTCAGAAACTTCAAAGCCTACCCCCAGTGACACACTTCCTCCAATAAGACCACACTACTCTAACAAGGGCACACCTCCTAATAGTGCCACTCCCTATGAGCCTATGGGGGCCATTTTCATTCAAATGACCACAGTTTCCCTACTGCTTCCACAGCAGGCTGGCTTGGGAGGTTCTCTGGAGATGGTGGTTGTCNAGTGTTCTTTCTGTAACTCAATAGTCCTGGGTTCCGCAGCTAGCAGGTTCCTTGTAGAGTCTCCTTGGTAGAGATNAAGGTGGTCTTTCTTTGCCAGCAAAGCCACCCAAAGTCACATGTCACTGCCCAGATTTGTCTCACTCCCCAAAGTGTGGTTCTGATCCAGGGCGTCAATGCTCCAATCCATAGCTGCTTCTGGAAGCAGCTTACCACCCTGGGTTCCCTCAGTGAGGGATGCAATGGAGTTTTGACATGTGTTTAGTCTTTATTTTTATGAGAAGCATTTAAAAGGCTTTTTGAAAATATTTTTATTAAATTTTCAAGATCTGGTCTCCCATAGCCCAGGGTGGCCTTCAACTTGCTATGTGGTCAAAGCTGACTTGAAATTCCTGATCCCCCTGTTTCCACCTCTCCGGTGCTGAAATTATATGTGTACACTGCCATAGATGTCCACTGTCCACTACAGATGCCCCCTGGGGATGTAGAGAGGGCAAGTGGAGACCAATGAGACTATGGGGTACTACCCCATGGCTTCATGGTGCGGATGGTGCCTGGGAGGGTAGACGTGGCAACCCTGAGCACTCAATTTGTCAGGTGATCCCTGTGCCCAAGGCCAGGCTCTGTCTCACTTCTCCATGGTGGAGTGAGCTTTTCAATGATGTAGCTGCCTTTGAGTCCCCTGTGGTCCTGTAAGTAGCCCCTCACCTAAGCTGGGCTTGGGTAAAATCATTTATTTGTTGTCCNTACCCTACCTGGGGTGAATAAATGTTTGCTCACATATCCCCAGGAATGTCACCCAACACCATTCCACATGGATTAGGAAGAGAAGACCTTGGGTTCTGGGGTCAGGACTCAGGGATTCAAGGTGCTTTGGCTCAGCTCTGTGGTGCCTGAGGCTCCTGCTGGGATACTCGAGGCCAGATGACTTGGAACTCCATAGTGAAATGCTGCACTTTGCCTGGCTTGATTTGCTATAACAGGAACGTTGGCTTTTGCACCAAACATGCCGAGAGAATTCAATACAGCCCAAGCCAGTACTTATTGCCATTAGAGAATGTTCGTACTACATCTGGTAATCAAATAAACAGGAAGAAGGCGAGCCAGGTGCTAGGTGGCTTTCTCTGGGAAGCCACCTTTCCTTTTTATAGCTCAGGTATCTCCTGGAGATTAAGTACTCAGCTCTGGACCCATCCTACCCTGGGTCAATGTCCAGGTTGTAATTTCTGCCTTTGCAACCTGAGCCAAGGCCCTCTGCTTCTCTGGAGCTGTTTTCTCATCTGTAAAGTGACAGGCCATAATATCAGGGGGCTATTGTTAAAGTGGATGAAAATATGCGTGTAAGCAAAGCATCGTGCTGGGCTTGAGATAGATAAGCAGCCTGAGGATCATTTTTAGTTATTTTATTAATAATTCTGAAAGGAGATAAATGCATGTTAGGTGTTCCTGATATCTGATCAGAGCATCTCGTGTGTGTGTGTGTGTGTGTGTGTGTGTGTGTGTGTCCCCAAGAGCACAAATCCCATTTTCTTGCTGGAAAAACCTCCTGACTTGCTTTCACACTTTTTTTTTTTTGAGAGCTGTTTGCTTTGGACACATTCTGCCTTCTTGAAGGTTTAAAATCTAGGACAGAGCTTTTCCTCAGAGGGAGGGGGAAGGTCACAGGGAACATCTGCCGTCCTTGTCCTCAGTGTTCTAGATCAAGGACTTACTCGGACAAGACTGAAACACCAGAGCAATAAAATAATTGACCTGATTCTCTTTTGAACGCAGAAGCCTTGTGCTTTGCTGAGACATGGGACTCTTCATCATAAAAGGCAATGCTTTGCCCCACTTGTTTTGCTGGCAATAAGAATGTTGGCTTTTGCACCCAATGTCCCTCCTAGTGAAATAAATTAGAAGGACACACAGGGACAATCTAGTGTAAATTTAAAGCAAGTCTGACTCAGGACCCAGTGCTAGAGGAAGTGGTTCCTGCAAGACTAGCAGGCTGAGACACTCTAGCATGGGTGTGTTGTGGGGACAGAGTTGACCTGGGTCTGATCCAGCTTCACTGCAGAAGGTAGATTTAAACTAGAGCCAGAATTTCATCTTCATACACTTAGACCAGAACTGCCACGGAATGGGCACGTTGACATTGATGAAGGAAAGGACTGAGGGGTAGATGGAGGGATGGGAGGATGGAGAGATGGATGAAGGGATGCATAGATGAGTGAAGGGGTAGTAGGTGGATGGACACACTCATATCTAGCCTCTTTTTCTGATGCCCCAAGGTGCTTGAAGTCTTGGGTTTTGAGGGTCTTGAGCTATCAGTTTGCTGTGAGACACTTTGGGTCAAGGCCAAGGTAACTTGAATACAGTCTTAATATCAGACAAGATGAAAACTTGTGGAAAGGTGAAAGGGGGGACTCGCCAAATCAAAATAAAAACAAGCATTGGATTTATAATAGAATCTTGTTTGGCTTCAAAAATATGTCTCTGCACAAATAGAAATGCTACTTTCAAAAATACAGCCTGAATAAGCTACCAAGAAAGGAAAGCTGAGCTAATTTTCTTGCAAATAATGTCCCCTGTTTTCTGTAACAAGTGTGAATTGTCTTAGTTTGGGTTGACAGGACAAAGTACCATAGGCTGGTTAACATGGAAACAGCAGGGATTTTTTATCACCACTCTGGAGGCTGGAAATCCAAGAACAAGGCCCCAGCATGGCTGGTTTCTGGGGAGAGCTCTCTCTAGACTGTGGCCTTCAGCCCTTGTGTGACAAAGAGGCCCTGGAAAACCGGGGCCCCTTTCATACAGGCACTAATCAACCCACGTGACTGCATCACCTCCTGACTGTCCCCCTGGAACTTAGGGTGACAACCTCTGCACTTTTGGAGGGGGGCAGGAAACACAAGCTTCAAGTCCAAAAACAATTATCCTCATAGAGTTGAACAAACTTTATGCATATATATATATATATATATATATAAATATAAAGGCAAACTTCAACTCAACAAATAACAAATCCGTAATAATTTGGTGAACACTTTGATCCATTTAGTGACAAATGATTGAGAGCTTATGGCAATCTCTATCACAAACTCAGTTACCCCAGAAATGCAGACTGAGACAGAGAGACAGTGTGGCAACTAATTTTATGTCAACTTCACACAAGCTAGAGTCATTAGAGAAGAGGGAATCTCNATTGAGAAAATGTCTCTATAAGATTGGGCTGTACACAAGCCTGTAGGGCATTTTCTTAATTAGTGATTGATGGGGGAGGGTCTGGCTCATTGTGGGTGGTGCCATCCCTGGGCTGGTGGTCTTGGGTTCTATAAGAAAGCAGGCTGAGCAAGCTGTGGGGAGCAAGCCAGCAAGCAGTACCCCTCCATTGCCCTTGCATCAGCTCCTGCCTCCAAGTTCCTGCCCTGTTTGAGTTCTTGCCCTGCTTTCCTTTAATGATGAACTGTGATATGAAAATATAAGTAAAATAAACCCTTTCCTCCCCAAGTTGCTTTTGGTTACGGTGTTTCATCACAGCAATAGAAACTCTAAGACAGACAGGAAAGAGAGACTGCATATTGTCTTTCCACAGACAAGAACCGCAGCCCAGAGAACATTGTCATCATGCCACTTGGCTTCCTTTCACTGTGACAAATCCCCAAGAGAACTTTTCAAAAGAGGAAGGATTGATTTTCAGGCTGTGGGAAGACAGAGCAACATGGTAGCAAGTGTGAGGGGAGGGGGGCGGATATCAGGGACAGACACATCCTTCAAAGAAATGCTCCCACCTACCCATCCACTCATTGTCCTGGTGCCTCCAACCAGGCCCCCCACCTTCTAAGATTTCTGTCACCTTCCAGTAACACCATCAAATTGTGAACCCACTGGTTAGGTTTGAGCCTCCACTCCCTTATCAGTGATTGAACTACCAGCTGAGGACCAAGCTCTGTCATTTGAGTCTTTGGTGGGGAGGAGAGCACTTCATCTCCAAGCATTATCAGACACAAAGCAGCTGGGGTCAGTCTTGAGTCTGAANACAAGCATCCTGAGCTGGTAGCTAGAAAGACGTGGGTCTTTCCTTTCATGAGACAGGAATTAATTTGTGAATATATTTGCTGATTTGCAAAGTGAACTCCCTTTTCAAGGTAGAGATGACAGCTTGCTGACAGGTGCCCACCGCCTTGTGACTCCTGGCTGGCTTACTCCTGGTATCTGGGAAGATGATGGGGTGACAACCCTGCCTGGCTTTCTGGACACCCTGGAAGGGAGACTTCTAGGGTTACCACAGCAGTGTGCTGTGATCAATCCAAAAGACCCCTCTGCACAGAGTTTTCACAAAGTACAGAGATCAGGACTGGTGTGGTAGCACATGCCTTTACTCCCAGCACTTGAGAGTAGAAGTAGGTGAATCTCTGTGAGTTCAAGGTCATCCTGGTCTACCTAATATGTTCAAGGCCAGCTGTCTACATAGTAAGCCCCTGCCTAACCCTGAGGTCCATGGCTACTGTTCAGCTTTGGACCCCAAAACTTGTCTCTGTCATTTGGAATTCCCATGCCAGAGGCTGTTTGGCACCTGTCCGTCTTGGCTTTCTGTTGCTGTGATAAAACACCACGACCAAAAGCAACTTGAGAGAAGGGTTTATCACATCTTACAGTTTGTAGTCCATCATCCAGGGAAGTCAGGAAATAAGGAACTGAAGCAGAGGCCATGGAGGAGTGCTGCTCGCTGGCTTAGTCAGCCTGCTTTCTATATGGCACCCAGAATTACCAGCCCATGGTGGGGGGGCACTGCTCACAGTGAGCTGGGCCTTTCCACATCAACCATCAATCAAGAAAAATGCACCACAGGCTTACCTGCTAGCCAGTCTGGGGGGGGGGCATTTTCTCAATTGAGGTTCTCTCTTCCAAAATGACTCTAGCTTGTGTCAAGCTGACATAAAACTAGTCGGCACAGTTCTCCACAATTCTGACCTCCAGGCTGCATACCCCCAGCCACCAGCCACCATCAGCTCTGGGGAGAATTTAATTGCTTTCATAGCCAGCACCTTGCTAAGTCTGCAGGCACTGAGGACTTTGAAGATGAAAATATGAAAAGAAGTTAATTATTTAAAGACACACATTTGAAGTGGGGCAACCTGAACTTAGATTGAAAAACCAGGAGGTCTAAATTGCCAATTANCAGTAGCAAGCTCTTATGTGGCAAATGAGCCAGGGCTGATCTCTACATCAGGCATTCTGACGGACACACCTTGACTTGGGCATGCCATTCCAGTCCTGTGCATAAAGAAACCTAGGCACAGAGCGGTTGAGTGCTTCCCNTAGGGTAACACAGTTTCAAAGGCAAGAACAGAGATTTGCACTCATGTCTCAGTCCTTTCCTTAGGGTACTGTTGGGGTAGAAAGATGTATTCATTCCTGGATAAATCAGTCCCCAGGGCTCTCTATGACTCAATGTTCCTATGCCTGTTGCATCTATTTGAGGCTGAGAAATAACTATTGGTAGATGTGATGAGAAAGAAAAATAGGTTTTGTGGTATCAGTGAGGACACTTAAGCTATCTGAAATTACAGAAAGGCTCACTACAGCTCTAGTAGGGCATGGTCCATTAGTCATGGAATCAGTTGATGAGGATGGGGTGCCAGGAGGAGCCAATTTGATGCCTCTCCTTCCAGCATCATGCTGGGCCTCACTCAGTAGAACACTATGTTTCCATCTGGCCACTGCATCACCAAACCTCGTTATCCTCTCTGCNCGATGTTATTAAACACTCAGCGTTGATGAGATTTTTTNGAGGACAAAACAGTAACTGTGGCTTAATGGTGAGCATCTGCAAACACATTTAAGCATTGAGGGATGGCACAGACCCACACACAGCCCAGCTCTCCCACTTCCTAGNGACAGGTAGCTTCTCTATGGAGGCCCCCTTCTTATCCAAGCCTTTCGTGGTGCTTCCTGTGTGCCACTGTGGAGAGAACAGCTTGTTGGCACTTCCCAGGGCAGCAGCAAGCATCCAGTAAGCTTGTAGTGTTAGAACTGTCACCAAGGGCAGTGGGTTGAAAGGCAGCCCCCAAATGATGCACTCACCTGGAACCTCAATGTGTTCATCTTCCAGAAAATTTCTCTTCCAGAAAATACCTCAAATAACATTTGACCAACTATCTGGGTACCTAGTGGTCCAATCAAGTTGGCATATGAAATTAGCTGCTTGTGGTGGAATACAACACATAACATGATAGCCTTCCACTCAGTGGAGGTCTGTGCCTCACTGTAGCAAAGATTGTCTCCTGGCCTCCACACATGTGCTATGGCATGCATGCACGTATGCACACACACAAACACACACATATTTACCTGACTGCCCAGACAAAATGTTTGAAACATCAGATTCAGGCCTGGCCACAGGTGTGGCCCCAGAAGACCCCACCTCCACACACATCCAGCACCACCTCAGACCAGGACTTCCGAGTATAGGGGTCATCCTTCCTATAACACTCCTTTAATTTCATTTNTTTTTAGACCCTTGATGCTGTCGTGATGACATAAAAGAGGGAGTCAGGGATCCAACCTGGGGTGCTGCTTGCCCACCCCCAGCTCACCAGGCTCCAGCCATACTAGCTGAGGTCAACTCTTCCAGGCCGAAGGCTTAGCAGGGGGTTGAATAATACAGGAATCCCCCCTGGATTGAGTATTCTTCCAGAGTGGCCAACACACCGTAAGCCCACTGTGCAGGCTGGCATCTTCTTTGGGTTCATGCAGCATTTCACATTCAGGTGAGTTCTTTGGGGGCACTTCATTCCTTTTTCTTTCAAAAATATTTAATTTTTTTTATTTATGTGTAAGTGTGTCTCTGTGTGGATATTTGCATGAGTTTAGGTGCTCACAGAGGCCAGAAGAGGGCATCAGATTCCCTGGAGCTGGAGTGACAGGTGTCTCAGGTCCAGAACAAGTGTTCCTAACCACGGAGCCATCTCCCCGATGTAGTGGATAGGTATTTGGGCTTCAGCTACGTGGCCAGCACCTCCCCTTTTAAGGGTGTGGCAAAACACCTGAGCCCCTTGAAAAATCGAGGCAGCTACGTGACTTCCCTCCTCTTGTCCCTTTCGCCTGCCTTTTGACTGAGAGCGTTCCGGGTTCACCTCTCGCCGTCTAAATCCTCGCTGCTGCGACCT
>LZPO01110810.1:988894-1020246 GCA_001675575.1 Neotoma lepida | reverse complement strand
AGACTCCTCAAGATTACATGAAATCTTAAAGAGACTGGTTTACTTAATATTTATTTATTTAATATTTATTTCTATATTTGTATATGTAGGTATGTGTGCACATGTATGTATACATATATACGTGTATGTGTGTTTATCTTTTACAGCTGAAGGAATAAGGCCACCAATGAGTTTGCTGTTCTTATTTACTGTCCTGGTTAGTTTTTTTGTCAACGTGACACAAGCTAGAGTTATCTGGGAAAAGGAACCTCAGATGAGAAAATTCACCCATCAGATTGGCCTGGAGACAAAGCTGTGGGCCACTTTCTTGATTAAGGATTTATGTGGAAGGGCCCAACCTGCTAGGAGACATCGCTACCCCTGGGCTGGTCGTTCCGGGTTCTAAAGAAAGCAGGTTGAACAAGCCGTGAAGGACAAGCCAGTGAGCAGCACCCCCTCCACAGCCTCTGCTGGAGCTCCTGCCTCCAGGTTCCTGCCCTGCTTGAGTTTCTGCCTCGGCTTCTCTCAATGGACTCTGACCCAGAATACGTATGCCAAATACACCCTTTCCTCCCTAGATTGTTTTTGGTCCATGTTTTATCAAAGAGGTAGAAAACAAGCTAGGATTCTTACAGAACATGAGTGAAGGGCTGCAGGCTCATCGGTGACACCAAAGCAGACTCATCATTGAAAAGTTTCATCCCACCATGGATGACGCCTTCCTCTTAGCTGCACAGATGGAGTCCCCTCTTCGGTTACCTTCCACCATCTATTTACTCCAGCACCTCCTGAGGCCATGTGCAGCTGGCCCAGTATCACAAACAGCCAGAGGGGGTGTGCACAGCCAGGGGCCCAGTCTGACCAGCGGATTTGTGAGGAGACAAAGTCCTCCTTGCTCCCTGGCTCTGCTTTCCATAAGTTCAAACAGTGTACAATTTACCAACATAATGTACATTACAGCCCCAAAGGCTAATGGAAGAACCTGGAGCTTGTGGGCTCCAGTAAATGGCTCTCCACTGAGGCACTCACAATGGAGAGTGATGTGCCCAGCCAGGTCCCAGGATGGCTCAACACTACAGATGCACTGTAGGGGTCAGGAGATGCTCATCAACCATCCTGTCCATCACAGCAGCATGTGGCTGGAAGCCCTGAGCTCCCCTTGCTGCCCAAGCACACCTGCCAGCCCAGTTGGGTCCCCCAGGTTCTCCAGACTAGGGATGCTCAATGCCCTGAGTTCAATCCCCAGCATGGCATAAACTGGCTGCTTGGGTACCACCTGTTATCCTAGCAGCTGGGTGGTAGAAGCAGGAGGATCAAAAACTCTACTTCATCCTTGGCTACATATTGAGTTAAGGTTAGCCACAGGTCTCTCATTTGGTTGTCTAGCAACAGACCACAAGCATCTGCTGTGTGCCAGATATACTTCCAGAGGCTGGGGTGTCACTGAGAAAATGCAGATCCTTGCCTGGCTCTCATGGGGTTGANAGCCCATGGGGGACATACAGTTGGCAGCACCNTAAGTCTCATAGGTGGACAGAGGCATTCTTGGGGGAGCACAGGGGAGCTTAGGAGGGAGAGATGAGTGTGCATGCTGTTTCTTCCTGGTGTTTAGTTTTGTCTTAGGATTTCTGTTGCTGTGAAGAGACACCATGACCATGGCAACTCTTATAAAGGAAACATTTAATTGGGTGGCTTACAGTTCAGAGGTTTAGTCCATTATCATCATGGTGGGACATGGTGGCGTGCAGGCAGACATGGTGCTGGAGAAGGAGCTGAGAGTTCTACATCTTTGATCCACAGGCAGCAGGAAGAGAGAGACACNGGGTATGGCTTGAACATATATGAGACCTCAAAGCCTACCCCCATAGTGACACATTTCCTCCAACAAGGCCATACCTACTCCAACAAAGCCACACCTCCTAATAGTGCCACTCACTATGAGCTTATGGGGACCAGTTACATTCAAACTATCACAATTTTGTAATAATTACAGGATTACTAGAGAGTGCCAAGATGGCCCCCAGATCTCCAGAAGCAGAGAGGATATGCAGGTATGGGGAATCTGGCAGAAACTGTCTCCCCAACAGCTATGTTTTACCTGGCTATGGCTGTGGTGCAGTGTCATAGCCAGAGACACAGTCTGCAGGGCAAGCGTGTGGTCTCTGTGCCTTTGGCTGACTTGTATGGTATACATGACTATCACCTCCATCAGAACAGAATGGCCCATAATACCCATGTAGGTGTCCCCATCATGCTGTCCCTAGCCTGGTTTCCCTGTGTCTGTACTGCAACTCCACGTCATTTCAAGGACAGTACATAAGAAGAGTCCCACAGCAACAACCTTGTGAGCCACAAGATCTCCCTTACTCTGTTCTCTCTCTCTTTCTCTCTCTCTCTCCCTGCCTTCAGCTGTCCCTCCCTCTATGACAAAAGGTAAAAACATTTTCTCTGATTCCATGATCATGAGCCGCATTTGATTGGGATGCATCACCTTCCTTCTGGAATATTCTGCAACTTCTTCCTAATGCCTAATGGCTACATTGTTTGAAGAAATAAGCCAGTGACTTTCTGGGACACTTTTCCTTTGGGACTGGTGTAACACTGTGTAACACTGTGAGGTGGCCACTGCTGACTCAGACTCAGAGCTGTGATCACCCAGACTCCTGAGACCCTTGGTAGAATGTAGATGGGAGGACATCAGACCCTTGCCTGAGATCACAGCCACCTGCTGGCCCAGCTGTATGTAGCTCTCCTGGAGACACTAGAGTGTCCAGGAGGAGAGGGCTGACTGGATGGAGACTCATCTGTGCATCACCCATGCTGGGCTGGGAATTGATGGTGTAGCTACCTTTGAGGCAGCCATGCTTCTGGAGATAATCCCAATACACTCACCAGCTCAACCAAGGTGGACATGAGTGATCCTGATATTCTCACGGGACATGAGTGCAAAACCTTCTCTTCAGTCTGTCAGTACCCTCTCTGGGGTGAATAGAAAGACTCCCCAAGAAAACTCACTAGCCACCACAGGACTGAGATTCAGGCTGGGTTCTTAGGCAGGAACACCCTTGAGGTGACATGTGCCCTCCTTTATACATCCATCCTACCAGGGCATAGGACACCCCTGTCCCTTCCTGGTGACAACTAGGTTGGCTCCTTCTAGGTAGCTCCCTGTGAGGTGACTGCTTCCCCTTTGTGATTGGCAAGTGACTTGTGGGCACATGTTTCACGACCTTGCAGAGGGCCTCTTTCTCATTGACCTGCCTGCTTTGCCCTAACAGAACTTGCAATGATACAGAAATTAGCTGGAGGCGCTCACACACTGCTGGATTTTCCCCAGGGAGACTCTTCATTCGCCTCAGGTAGAGAGAGCAGTAACACACTGAAGAAATGAATCCATGCCAGTCCATCTGTGAGTCAGTGACCATATTGGGGTTACCTACTACAGCATGGGAGACTAGGAAGTCCACCCCAGCACAGGTGACAACTCACAAAAACCTGCACCTCTGGAGTCTCGTGCATAGTTTGTAGGCAGCTCCTCTCCTCTCCCCAGCCATTGCTCACTGCTTATACAGCTTGGGGGGGGGGGCTTGCAACTATTTTAAATTTCTTGTGGTTCTCAGGAGTCTCCTCCTCCCTCAGTGAGAGGGTGTTTCAAACTGCAGAAAACAGGTGTACAATCATCAGAGGGACAGTGACAGTGGGATTCNCAAAAGNCTTCTCTGAGAGGAAACCTCTATGCCTAGGCCTGGAAAAAGAGAGGAAACCCCACAGATAGGATGGGGAGATCGTGCCTGGCTGAGAAACCCGGGAGCATCAAGGCTGAGAGGCAGGACTGGTGAGCTCTCCTTTGAACAGCAACCAGGAATGAGGGCTGTGGGCATGGAGAGGGTGACAGAGGGGCCTAGGGGTCTAGACTAGTAGTTAGAGTTACTGCAGGGAGATGCCTGTGTCCTGGTTCAGGTCTCAAGGGATTCCCAGCACTACAGGTTTGGGAAATGAGTCCAGGGGAAGCCATGAAGAAGAGCCATTTAGGGCTGGAGAGGTGGCTCAGAGGTTAAGAGCACTGACTGTTCTTCCAGTGGTCCTGAGTTCAATTCCCAGCAACCACATGGTGGCTCACAACCATCTGTAATGAGATCTGGCACCCTCTTCTGTATACATAATAAATAAATCTTTAAAAAAAAAAGAAGAGCCATTTATTTTTACTTTTATTTATATATGTATTCACATGTGTATACATGCATGTGTGTGAGCATGCCATAGCACACTAGTGAAGATGAGAGGACATCTGTGCGGGTCCTGTCTCTTATACACATCTAGATGTGTATAAGAGACCGGTCCTGTCCTAGAACTCGCTCTGTAGACCAGGCTGGCCTCAAACTCATAAAGATCCGCCAGCCTCTGCCTCCCAAATGCTGGGACTAAAGACACACGCCACCACAGCCGGAGTCAAGTATCTTTCTTAATTGCCTTCCTCTTTCTCTTCTTCATCTTCATCTTTGTGTGTGAGGTGGGGGTACACGTGTGCCAAAGGACAACCTTAGGTGTCAGTCCTCCCCTTTGACCTTGTTTGAGACAGGATCTCTTGTCCAACACTGCATAGAGCAAGCTGGCTAATGCAGGAGGGTCTAGGGAGTCCCCTATCTCTGCATCCTGTCTTGCTGAAGGGGTGCTGGGATCACATACGCACGCTATTATGTCATACTTTTCCTTGGTTCTAGGGATCCNAACTTGGGTCCTCACTCTTGCATAGATAGCAAGCATTTGACCCAATGAGCCATCTCTCCAGCCCAGTGGAGCCATTTATACTGAACCACAAATTCCTACCACACCATGACAGTGACCTGCAAAGAATGTGTGAAAAGAGATCTCAGAGATTTTCATCTATATTTCTACCTTCTAGAAGGTTCCTTGAAGTCCTTCCAGCCAAGCTCTGCCTTCCTCCTGTTAAAAAAAAAAAAAAATCCTTTGTTAGATGCATTTATGTGTCAGGTGTCAACAATTATGGTGGCTACTAAGAATGATAAAGGAAGGGTTCCCAGGCCTGCCCCAGCCCAGGGAAAATGACCCATTGCTGTGACCTGGTGACCAAACAGAGATGCCTATGGTTGTGGGAGGAGGGGGAGGGAGCCAGGCATCTGAGCTATGTGTTTACCCCTTGGGCTCCAGTGAGTCCTGGGGCACCTTCACTGGGTCCCTGGTGTTACCATGCACAGGTTGGGGCTTATCCCTCCTGTTGGAATGAAAACCCTGCAAGTCCACTGATGTGACCAGGCTGTGGAGAAGTGGTCACAGCAGGACAGGTCTGGAGACAATACTGAGGGCATGACCACAACTGAGAGAAAACACAGGACCTGGGTCTCACAGCTGGGGCACAGGCTGCCAGGCCTTTGCTTCTGACAATGGCTGTGCACTTTGCTGCACAGAGTCTACCTTCCCCCAGGATCCTTTTCCTCACTCTCAGTTCTCTGCCCCCAAATCTCCTCCCAACTGTGAAGGCCCCATCCAGGCCACCCAGCTTGTTTATCTTTCTTTTTTTAAAAGATTTGTTTATTTTATATCATGTGCACACATGTTTTGCCTGTATGTACGTGTACCGTGTATAAGCCTGATGCCCACAGAGGGCAGAGGAGGGTGCCGGATGGGAGCTAGGAACTGATCTTGGTTCCTCCGGAAGAGTAAGTCCTCTTAATTGCTGAGCCATCTCTCTAGCCCCCACCCCTTTGGGTTTTTTTAATTAGTATACAAATTTCATTATGGGGGTTTCATTCCCACTTAGTTTTAGTGACCTCCCCACCTCTCTGCTCTGCAGCCCTGCCCATGCTATATCTTTCCACCCTCGGTATTCTGTCCACTTTCACACAACATGTGTTCTACTGCCCTCCACATCACACACCCTCCCTGTCACATGGACCCCTTTTCCTTTCCTGGCCTCCACTCTCACCCACAAACACTCACTTTTGATGATTAAAAGCTAGGCTTCACATACAAGAGTGGACATGCAATATTTGTCTTTCTGAGCCTGGGTCATCTCTTTTAATATAATTTTTTTCATGGCATAACTGCTTGTCCCCATCTTTGGGCTGTGACAGTGAATAGCACCTACCCACATAACCCAAAATCCCAAGTATTTGTTCTGTCAGTTCCAGAAGTCACAGACTGAAATCTGGTACCGTCAGGACCACATTCTCAGGATCCTTCTTGCTCCTTCCAAGTTTGGGTGGCCTGGGTCTTTCTTGGTGACACTTCAGCTTCTGAGCCTTCCTCACCCACCTATTTCTCTTTCTGTCACTTCTGATAATGTCACCAGTTCCAGAATCAGAACAGGGTCCCAGACTCCATAGGCCTAGAGACCTTAGCACAACTGACTCCATGATGGAAGTGCCATTCAGGCTGTAAAACTCAGAACATAGGTGGTACCACCTACCAAAACTAAAACAAAGGCCTAATCCANTGAAGTCCACAGTTCTGGGAAAGTCTCTAAATGTTCTAACCTCGCTTTTTGGCTTCTGTAGTTCTGCTTCTGGCTTCCTGCTCTTGTTAATGGATGTCAACCCAGAACATGGTTTTTGTGATTAAAAGCTCACCCTGAGAGAGGCTCAGTGCTACACTGGGATCCTGAACACCCAGTATAGTCACTGGCCGGCTAATAAAGACTGTCTATTGGCTTAAACCCATGTCCAAGCAGTCTTCTCTGGTGAATGCCCCATAACAAGGACCTCTCATCAGCCCAGGCTGAATTTACCCCCAGGGGCTTAGGATAAGTGCATTTGTGAAGATCCTCATTCCAGATGAAAGGCCCACTCTTGAATGTGATGGCTTCCATGATAGGATTTAGCATCACCAAGGAACAAAGCTTTGAGAATGTCTGTGAGAGATTATCTAGGTTAATTGAGGTAAGAAGAACCTCCCTAAATATGGGTAGCACCAAGCCATGGACTGGGGTCCTGGACTCCTAGACTTCCTAAAACGGAGAAGTCACCTGAGTACCAGCACCCATCTCTCTGCTTCCTGACAATGTGACCAGCTGCCTCACTCTACTGCCAGCAGGACTCCACTCCCCCGCCCCCTGGATCGAATGTATTTCTTGGAACTGTGGGTAAAAAAACAAACAAACCCTTCCTTAAGTTGTCTTTGTTGGGCATTTTGTCACAGCAGTGACAAAAATGACAGGTGAGGGACATGTCTTCACCCAGCTGTTACTCAGTCCGCTACTGCTACCCCACTGCCTCATGTTGCATGTTGCACCACACAGAGATTCCCAGCAGCCCGGCTCGCCCACTAGGCGAGGACAGGGCCAGATCATGCTGTGCCTGCGGCTCCTTCCCCACCACCCNGCACTACAGCTTAAGAAGTACTGTTGACGGGCTGGGAGATGGCTCAGTCTGCAAAGTGCTTCCCATGCAAGCTCAAGACCTGAGTTCAATCCCCCACACCCAAATTTAAAAAACAAACAAAAAACCAGGTACGGCAGTGCCAGTGAACTCCTTTAATCCCAGCACTCAGGAGACACAGGCAGATGGGGGCAGAGTTCAAGAAGTGAGGAGACCCTGGTGACCCCAGTGCCGGGAAGACAAAGAGAAGTAGATTCCTGAGGCTCAATTGCCACCCAGTCATACTGGGGAAGCCCATGCCAGTGAGAGACCTTGTTTCAAAAAACAAGGTGGAGAGTGACTGAGGAAGACACACAAGGTTGACCTCTGACCTCCACACACATGCACACATACATGCTTGTGCACTTTCACACACATGTGCACATACACACAACTGTATTAAATCAGTGGGTTTTTTTCAAGTGACTTAACTGTCTTCATCTGTACAATATATTGTTATTGTTGTTTTGAGACAAAGTCTCACACCATAGCTCAGCCTGGCCTTAAACTCATAGCAATCCTCCTGCTTCTAACTCTACAGTGCTAGGATTATAAGTGTGCCACACCCGATTCTGTGGTTGTGCTATTTTGTGTGTGCATGGTACTAACCCCTCAGGCAGGGGACTGTTTGAACAAGGAGCCGCCACTTACAGCTCATTCCTACAACTTAAAACTATGTCTGAAATACACCTGTGTGCAGCACACCCTTTCTAAAAAAGACACCTTCAATTGTCAAACCCAGGAGTGCAGTTTATGACCACATAAATTTCAGATGCCTGGAGACTGTGGCAAACCTGCTCTGAGAGATGCATTCTTGGGAGCAAAAGGAAAGGCCTCCACTTTCAAGGAGAGAGTGAAGGGAGTTGACCAGTGTGACTCATTGCTCAAGGTGTCCAGAGCAGACATTTCAAGAAACGCAACATGCTTCTGGTCAGGCCCCACCCTTGGCTCTCATCCCTGGCCCAGCTGTGAGGGCCATCTCCAACCTGCACACCTCAGGGGTTCCCAGCTGGTTGCTTTGTCTGAGGACATTCCTTAAAATGTGGGTTCTAGATTCTTCCANGGTGAAGACAGAAATAAAACAATCAAAACTTCTCAAAGGAAAAATAAAAGCCCTCGGAGTCTGTAGGAGTGACCCTGGTATGCCAGTGACAAGACTAAGAAAGAAGATTGAAAAGAAACAGAAGCCCCAGGTGTTGCTGCTGGGGACACCTGTACAAGAGCCCTGCTTACTCCAGATCAAAGGAAAACATGAAAGACTGGAAGTGCTCGCCTCAAACAGCGGGCATGAACCGTGAGAGAGGTGGAGAGAGGCCAGCCAGACACACTAATATGGAAGAGTAAACTCAGACGGGACAGAAGAATGGCTGGAAAGGAAACTTCAAACCCCTCCCCCCTCCCCCTGCCATGTCAGATCATGTGGCTGCCAAGAAAAAAACCACAGGACCAGAAAGTTCCAGCGACAGAGTCAGCTTACAAATAGCACACTTTGCATGTAGCTAACAGTGCCATGGAGATGGACCAAGAACATGGACTGCACAGCAGTGACAAGGATTCAATAAGTTAAAATCTAGCAGAGGTGTGCACAGGCTACATGTTCTCACCACAATGCAAACACAACCTCAGTCTCCGCAGCCTGAGTGTGCCCACCCAGCCACTTCCAGTCGCCATGCCCATCTTTTCATGATCTGCTTCGTTTTGGGGGTGTTCCAGACATCCACCACCCAGTGTCCCATCTCACACTTCCTGTGCACTCTCATGCCTTTCCACAAATTCTACCCTCCATACATCTGGTGGAAATGAGGCTGTGGTGATGTGATGGGATCCAGAGCTGGGCCATGCAGGGGAGGTGTTGACCAACCAACCCATTGCTGCTGATGTCAGTGTCTACCTTGCCCAGTCAGCAACACCCCAGGAAAGTGAGAGGTTCCACACCACCACAGCATCCTTCTTAGAACCACAGGGGGCAAATTGCAGAAGACCCAGGAGATAAAGGACCCAAGTTCCCAAGTGTTCTCTACATGAACCCCAGACTCTCCTGAGAACTCATGTGGAGCGGTGCTAGGCCATGGCACAGGTTTCCCACTGCACAAGCACTCACCAGCAACACAACAGGCCCTGATGTTTGTTCTGGAAGCTTCATTACTGTTGCCACAGAATACCTTCTTACGTTTCTCCTAGGGACTCAGCCCAAGAGGAGGCACTGACAACTTGCTGGCTTCTGCTCAGAACCACTTCTTCCCCTGAAGCTCCCCCTTGCACACAGCAGCTCTCTCCTCTCTAGGTGCCTACTCTGGAGGCCCTACATGCACAAGCCAGTTCACCCTATTGCTATCTCAGGTCCCTTCCACTTCCCCTACCTGTGTCCACATCTTTGGGGACAGTCTCTCACTCCAGCTCTCAGATCACTCAGTTTGAGGGTGCTGTTTCCTTCTGGGACCCCAGCTCATACAGGTGGGCAGGTAGTGCCACTCTCTTCATGGAGGAGTAAACTGAGGTTGAGAGAGGTGGGAAAAGTCACCCAAGCTCACACACATCTGGAAGTACGTGGCCTGGACTGCAAAGTTGAGGGAGTTCAGTAGTTTTTCTCTTTTGGAACTGGGGTTGGGGGTGAAGTCTCATGCTGGGAAAGGGGTCTCACGATCGGAGCAGGCATTGTGGTGAGGAACGGGCAGCGTGATGGAGGCACTTTGGTTTAAAGAGAGGAGAGACATGGGGTGATGTGGAGCCCACTGAAGTGTCCCATCAGGTTGACCAGGACTAGAGTGGCCACCGCTTGGGGGAGCCAGTGAGGCAGGTGGCAAATATTTGCTCAAAGGGGACAGTTTAGTTACACAGACAAATGCAGTTAGTTAATTGATTGCCTGTGGTCAAAAGTNAACCCAGGATGGAGCAAAAATAAACCCAGCCTTCTCCAGGGCCACTTCTGCTCTGTGACATTAGGGACTCTAGTCCACCCTAAAGCCTTCTAGCTTTCCCCAGCACACACTGAGCAACCCAAAACAGTTACATGGCACATGTGCTCCTAGCCTTTGGGAGTTGTGTGACACCCCTGTCCCCTTCATAGTGTACCAGCATGCTGCTGACACAAGCATGCTCTGTGCTGAGCCCTGCAGGATACCCCCATCACCCTGCCTTTAGAAGCCCCAGTTTTCCTGGGAAGGAGATGCTATCTTGACCGCTGTTTGGCAGGGCAATAACCAAAGATTCAGGAAACATACAACACTCACCCACCATTTGCAAGGGAGAAGTGTGCTCTGCAGATGAACATAAAAGGTAGGCATCTTCCACAGGTGGCTGTGGTACCTCCAGTTTCCCTACTCCCAACGGCACACCTGGGTAGGTATAGGTAAGGCTCCTGTAGGTAAGGTCTCAGCCTTCTGCTCCATTTCAATGACAGATACAGCCAGGTGGCTCAGAGACGCCAGGTAACTGGCCCAGAGCTACACTACCCCAAGTAAGGCTTTGGCTCAGGACCCTCCCCCTTCCAGGTGATTCTTATGCTCGGCAGGTTTGGACAAGAACCAGGGTCTGAGACCACACAGTGGCTTCCTGGTTCTTCCAGAGCCCCTGCGGTTGACCCTGGGAGTTTGGGGTCCTGGCGCCGGCGCCAGCGGGGCGGGCCAGCTGTGCAGAGGGCGGCGCTGTTGCAGCCCTGCCCAGGGGCGGAGCTCACCTGGGGACCAGGTAGACAGCTCCCGGGCAACCTGGCCGCCCGGGAAGCCAGGGCGCGCAGCAGCCGCTGCCTCGCTTGGGCCCCAGGGACGCGGGCAGGGACTGCGACCCGCCCCACGCCCGGCCGTGGAGCAGCCTGGACACGGGGTCGCCATGGGGAGGCGCCTCAAGTTTCTGCAGAAACTGGCCTTCCTAGGTCAGGACCACCGGTACAAGGCGCTGGAGAGGGACGAGGTAGAGACCCTGGTGAGTCCAAGCGATCTGGTATGAGGCAGGGGATCAGACTCCACATTTGTCCCCTGATATCCTGCATCTGACCCGTGGTACACCACGTGTCACTGGGCACTGAGATTCTACTCATCACCTCTTTTGACTCTGAAAAGAAGCTGGCTTCCAAGGAAGTAGCTCGACCCGACTCAAGGCACAGAACTCACCAGTTAGCCTGGGTAGCCTAGCCCATTTGGGGAATGAGAACCTGAGACCTATGCTCTTTAAGGGCATGCAGCTGGCAGGCCACCTGGCCAGGGACTTAAGTTTCTCTCCAGGGAATTTAGATGCCTCTGCACACACAGGCAGTTGTATGGACTTTAAAAAGCTGCTGTAATTGAGGGAGATGGGGTCGGGTTGGCAACCAAAAAAAAGCCACACAAAATCTTGCCGAAGTTTAATAGTGAAAATTGAAGCGGCACAGTAGGACTACTGGCTTCATTCATCAATATGGTTTTTAAAAGCTGCTCTGAGCCCAGCATGGTGGCACAGGCAGGGCAGGTGTATCTCTGTGAGTTCAAGACCAGTAGCCTGGTCTACATAGTGAGTTCCGGGACAGCTAGGACTATGTAGAGACCCTGTCTTTAAAAAACAAAACAAAACAAAACAAAAAACAAAAACCAGAAAAAAGCTGCTCTGAAATGTATGATGACTTTGAACCTCTAGGGGACCCTCTAGGATAGCCCTTCAGGACGTTAGTGCCAGGAGTTTCTCTCCAGGACCAACAACCATAAAGTTGTTTCTGTGCCTCTGATGGGGCAGCTGGGTACAGCCAGTGGGTTAGTGACCCAACACGATCCCTCCCGTACAGCTTTGTATGGTCTGAGAGTGGAAGCTCATGGCACACCCAGAACTCCCATGCTTGCCCTTGGGGAACACCCCCCCAATTGTGGCCTTTTCGTGTGTGGGGGGGGAGGGATCCAGGTTAAATCTGTTTGGTAATGACAGAAAATATTTTGCAACATTTCAGTTTTATTTCTTCCCAAAGCATGCCACAGTCAAAACATTCGATGGTATGATTCTTAAATATTTATGCATTTATTTACAAAGGTTATTGTTGCATCAGTGTTGGTGTCAATGTAAGAATTCTGGTGTTAGGGCTGTGAACTGCAGGACTCAAAACCATCCGAGTTTGTCTGCAGCCTTGTGGGTTAGTGGTATACCATAATCCTTTGCTAATGCCAAGTGAATCCTTACATGTTTGTAATGTGTTGTTAACAGAGGTTTGGTGTGTGACACAGATGGCTTCCTTCCACCCTTTTCTAATTTTTTCTGTCTCTTGAGGTCTTACACACAGCTGAGCATCCCTGAGTACTCCTGATGCATAGCTGATTGTCATCAGGGAGTCTAAGTGTGTGCAGGTGTGGGTTTGACTCACATGGAGATGCTCTGAGCCAGGTGGATTTAATTCCCCTAAGCTGTTCAAAGGCAACCTTTCTGCAGGTGTATTCCCTACCTGGTCGAGTCCTCTATCACACACTGATGGTGAGGGAGCCTGGGCATGTGGTGACCAGTACTGGAGACTTATGGGGAGGTCGGCGGTACTGGCAACTCTCAGCAAAGGCCAGCTATTGCAGGTGTGCTGTCACCAAAGCTGGCCTTACAAAGGTTCGTAATAAGGATGCATAGTCAGGGTCTTGGGATGGTGGAACTCGGCGGTGGGTCAATGGGTAAGGCCCTGGCTTCCATCCTCAGTACCACACAAAACAAAACAACCACACTAAAAACCAGTCCCTCAGAATGAGATGGGGTAAGAAAGCCAGAGGAGACACTGCTTTCCACTGGGCTTTGACCTCTGAACCCAACCAAGAGGCTTGGGGAAGGAAGTCTTTTCACTCTGGGGTCACTTCTGCAATTGTCCTGACTTGGTTTTATGAGCACTTGGTGTGTGCTATGTCCCAAGCACTGGTGGGCTTCACAGCACACACAGCCATGAGAGAAATCAGTCATGAGAACTGGCTGGGTCCCCTCATAGGCCTCTGGCCTCCAGATGAGCTTAATGGCAATTTGCGGACAGAAGAGTGCCAAGGTTCTGGGTGGGCACCATTCAGTTCTTTTTTTTTTTTAATTTTAAGATTTATTTATTATGTATACAGAAGAGGGCACCAGATCTCATTACAGATGGTTGTGAGCCACCATGTGGTTGCTGGGAATTGAACTCAGGACCTCTGGAAGAACAGTCAGTGCTCTTAACCTCTGAGCCACCTCTCCAGCCCACCATTCAGTTCTTGATGAGTATTGACTGGACAATCTTGGCCAGCGCTGAGTAGCAAGGTATTCACAACCCAGTCAGCAGGAGGTGAGGAGGGTGACAGGTGAAAGAGGAGAAAAGATGTTTAATCACTGGTCTTATTGAGTCAGATGTGCTGAAGAAGAAAGCCAAAGAGTCTGGAAGGGGACAAGAGGCTGAGGTGGAGATGGGGACATTGCCAAGTTAAAGGTGCAGAGGCAGAATTGGAGCTCAGCACCCCAGCTGGGAAGCTAGCTCTTTTTTGCTGTGTTTCCAGGGTGACCAGTAGAAGGATGTTTAAAAGACTCCTTNGTTTTGATGCTGGACAAAGCTTCTCTCTGATGTTCTGCACAGTAGAAGAACATTAGACTAGAAATTCCTGTTTCTGGGAAGGCCAGGTGCCAAATCTGCCCTTGAGGCTGCTCCTGAGGTGGGCGTGACTCCCACCTGTCCTGCCATCCTGGCTATTGACCTTGTCACCCTTCTGGGCTCTCCAGATCCAGGCCTGGGTGCCAGTAGATGGGCACNTGCAGTGGGCACCCTGTCATTCAACCCAGACTCAGCACTTGTTGTGTGCTGGGCAGTGCTGAGGGAAATGCTCGTACTCTCTGCCCTTAGGCATCCATTGTNGTGGGTAGAAGAAACAGGACATAGCTGACCTTGACTTTTGAGTGTGGGAGCTGGGAGGGAGTAATGTCTCAGATTAACAGGAGTGGAAAGATGAGTGACCTGGGCAGAGTTCCCGTCAGGAAGAGGGAAGTACAGGGGCTGGTCTGAGAAGGTCAGGTACACAGGTGACCCCAGGAGTCTTGTCAGAAAGAATNTGACCTTTCTACTTATAGCAGTGGGGACCTTCGAATGGTTTTAAATCAGGACTTGGCAGTTGTTCACATATTCATAAACATGCCAGCCTTTAGAGACTCAGTGAAGAAAATATCACAGATTTGCATGTTTAAGACNTGACACTCAGGCCAAAGAGATGGCTTCTTGGTTAAGAGCACTGGCTGCTCTTCCAAAGGACCCAGGTTCAATTTCCAGATCCACACGGATGGCAGTTCACAACCATCCGTAATTTCAGTTCCAGAGGTCCTTGTACTTTTCTGAGCTCTGGGGTCACTGCATGCATGTGGTGCACAGACACACACACAGACAAAACACCCATCTACATTAAAAAATAAAGATTAATTTTTAAAATAAAGACCTGACACTTGTCTAGCNTGTGCAAAGCCCTGGGTTCTATCCCCCATCACATATCGCAGGACTTATACATATATATTCTTAGCCTGAGGTTGACCCACACTCCTCAAAATTCACCAATGTGTGGGTATGTTAGAGAAAAGAATTGCACCCTCTACCCCATGTCCCCTTCAACAATTTACACTGAGGTGTAANGTCAATCTATATATTAACATTCAACTGGCCAATCAAAGGAGCCACAGGCTTACAGCTCAGCTGTGGACACAGGCTTGTAAGTATGAAGTTCAAAACTGCTTTTAACTGGACCGGAAAGACCCAGCCCATGATGTCCAATGGCTGTTTGCTCTCCATCTCTGGCTGAATAAGACTCTGTGCCCAAGCTTGCAGCAGATACTTGTGCTTGTGCAGCTGAGTGCTCCTGACTCAGGGTCTCTCANGAGGTGGTGGTCACGTTGTGTGCATGGCTGGGGACTCACCTGGAGCACCCACTTCTAAGCATGTCGGTATGGCAGGCCTGTTTCCTGGCCACACAGTCCTTTCCATGAGGCTCCTTGTTGCACAGCAGCCAGGTTGCTCGTGTGAATGACTGAAGGCAGACTTAAGAATAGCCGCAACTTATCCTGAGAACGAAGCCTTATGACTTCTGCTGTACCTCTTTGCAATTCTGTGGAGGAAGTCTAGACTTGGTCACCTCCATAGGGAAGGGATGACACTGCTTGAGTGAATACTAGGGGGCAGGGGTGGTAATCAGGGGCTCCCCCAGGCTGCCCTCCCACAGCAGTAGGAAGATTTCTAGCCAGATGTGTGCATACCTATCACCCCAGCATTCTGGAGGTGGAAATAGGAGGATCTGCATTCAGAGTCATCCCTGGCTCCACAGACAGTTCAAGGAAACCCTGGGCTACATGAGACCCTGCCCTCCCCCAAAAAGGAGCAAAAACCAGGATGGTTTCTTTAGCTGAAATGATTCAAAGTAAAAAGGCTGCACACACACACACACACACACACACACACACACACACACAGCCTGCTCAGGAGTTCCCTAGTTTCGTGATATTTCCTTTGATGCTATTGTTTCTGGGCTCAGAATTTGGAGTTTTTGAGCATGCTCACGCCAAGAATGGCCGTGTCCACATGTGTGTGCAGAATAGGATGTCAATATGCAGGAGCTTGCTAGTTTAAGGTGATCAGTCTCAGACCTGTGACACCTGGCAGCAAGCAGGCTACGACCCATAGCTGCAGAACTGGCTTGGCCACTTGCAGATAAGGAACATCTGGATTGTAGATGGTGTTTCTTCACTTCAGTCTGNTGTGTTTAATAACTCACTCCAGAGCTCCTGGTTGGTGGCAGGCAGGGAGCTGCAAACAAAGACAGGATTCATGCCAGTCACCTGCTTGCAGCTGTGGCTGCCCCTCTCTCTCACCTCTGTTTACACTCGAGAGTCCCCAAATGAGATCTGTGATGTCTCCACTCTGTTAACGAGGTGTGGTGAGACTGTTGTCACTGTGCCACCAGGTCTATGCTTATCAGGCCAATCACTGAAACAGTTTCAATTTAGTAAGTTCTCAGGAAACTTGAAGTTCCTGGAGAATCAATCCAAAGATGACACCATGGGATCTGTCTAGTCTTAATGCCACAAGCCTTGTCCCGAAGGGTAAAGAAGCCTAGACCCTGAGCTCTGAAACTAGTGAAGTGTTTGGTGTGTGTCTGGGGGAAGGGGGTGTAAAGCTGGGGGCTGGGGGCCTGAGCACTCTCAGTGAGAACAAGATCACCCACAGATGGATAGGTGTAGTCTGTTTCAACCTTCCACCAGGGTAGGAACTTGTCTGTCTCGTGCTCAAAGCTGCCTGGCTTATAGAGGACCTAAGTGCTTGAGCTCTCCTCCTTCCCTGACAGTGACCAGTTGAAATGAAAGCTGGCACAAAGTGTATCCAGGGGCCTCCTACCTGGGACAAACTGGGCCTTGGCCAGTGACCCTGGCAGAGTCGAGGGGTAAGGATTGCAGTAACTTGATGAGTTGGCTGTGAGTGTGAACAGCACTATCAGGCCTCCAGCCTGTAGCATGAGGTGCCCATGGGAAGAGGATGGTTTGGGGGACACAGGCTGCCATTCTTGGGCTTCCTCTCTCCCAGTGATTCCTGACAGAGATGACTTTGGGTCAGTACCATAAAGACCATGGGAGGAAGGGCTCAGGAAAGGTCTGAGGACAACTTGGTGGAGTTGGTTTCATCTTTACAAGGGTTCCAAGCTTGCAATGCAGGTGCCTTTATCCACTGAGCCACCTCACCAGCCTCAATTTCTTAAATGTGATTAGTGGGCAGGGGACATGCACGCCATGACACATGTAGTAAGGAGAGGACCACTTTTGGGCATTGGTCCTCTCCTTTCACCATGTAGGACCTGGGGATTGAATTCCAGCCATTAGGCTAGTGATAGGCTCCTTTACCGGCTAAGCTGTACCAATGGCCTTGTTATGGATTTTGACTGCTTCCTAGTATTATACCTTGTGGATAACTACACGGAGTGTGCAGAGACGCCAGAGGGAGGGTGGTCACGACCACTGGAATGGTGGGTGATGGGAAATGGAACCCTGCATGAGCAGAGCCACCCAACCCCAAGCTAAGCACATACCTTTGTCCCCTTGGACTACTTCTGTGGGGTATAAACTTGAAGATAAATCAAGATGGCTGGCATGGAGCAGGAAGCTTCTTCTCCCATCCCTTAAGAGCTGGGATCTCTGTGCATCTGTGATCTCACACCCAGGGAGCCACAAAATGGGCTGTACCTTGGGTTCCCACTGGAGGGGAAAGGGGAGATTAACACCAAAGAACAGTAGTGGCCTCTGCTGCCTCAGGCTGCACTGGGCAGCTCCTGTACTGTTTTTAATTCCATGTATGAATTATTTTGTACATGTGGAGGTCAGAGGACAACTTGGGGGAGTTGTTTTTCTCTCCTACCACATGGTTCCCAGGACTCGAACTCAGATCATCAGGCTTGACAACAAGGACCTTTACCCCCTGAGCCATCCTACCCATCCCATTATAGGCTTTTGACCTGTGAAACACTGGGAGTGACAGCAGGGAGCACAGCACCATTCAGTGGGGCCTGTGGTCACTATGGCTTCCACAGCTAAAGGGCTGGGGTCTTTCTCTGGCTTCCAGCCTGCTTCCNATTTACAGTACCCAGCTGGGGGTGGGAGTTCAACAGTGTTGCTCATGGGTGCAGATGCCCTTGGGTGGGCCAGCCCTCCCTTGGAGGAGGTGCTGTTTCTCCGCTGCTTGCTATGGCTCACACTGGAGGCCTGGGTCGGAGGTATTGCCGGCTGGCTCCTCTTGAGACAGAGAACGGCATTTCCCTCACCCTGTTCTGATTATCCTCTGTGGGTATCTTGTGTCCTGAGCTCCTAAGAACTCCAACCTGAGGAACCATCCACCTTTAGTGACCTTGCTNCATCTNAGTCACCTCTTTTAAAGCCTGTAGAGAAGCCATATCCCAAGGCTGGGGTGGTGGTGGCCAGGGGAAGGGATGCAGCACATAGCTCCAAGTTCCCTATGGAAAACAGGAGCTGCAGCCATCATGAGAAAATGCATGCCTTCCATGGAGGTTGCAGAGTACTTGAATTTAGGTTAAGCCCCCATCTGTCCCCACTTCAAGGCAGAAACTGTGCTACTGCAAGGGCTCTTCCAGAGCNTTCTGCTGACCTACTGGAGGGAAGACAGCCCAGCAAAGCACAATCAAGTGTAGACAGGGAAGACATACCCATGACTTGTGAGTTTGAAAACTTCCAGAACCAAGGTCTCTCTTGAATAGCCATGAGTATGTGGCCTGGTTAGTCCGTGCATCACCCACAAAACCACTCATGTATTCCCCAGGAGTTATAAGTCTTTGCTTCTAGACAGATCAAATGTGGGGGTCTCGTGGGTGTTGGGGGAAGGAGTGCTGATTTGAGGCCACCCCTGACCCGGATTCCCACCCGCGGCACCTGGCGGGTCCTCCCCTTCCTGATGTACGACGACGGACACTGGTGTGCCTCATCTGGCATATCCCTGTGTCCTCCTGTGTAAGGAGACACTTATCATAAGAGTCAAGNAGAGTCAGGTTCACTCTCAGGCCTCTGGTTTCTTCCTTTGCCCCCCTCCTAGCTCCTCATAGCTTTTAGGCAGCATAAGCAGAGTCTGCATGGGCCTTGTACACCCATAGGCCTTCTCTCAGCACACATGGAGAGTAAATGGTGTGACCAAGATGCTGCACTGACTCCTAGCAGCCCTGGGAACATGTGAGAAGTGCAGTCTCAGGCCTGCTCCAGACCTCAGACACGGGCATCTACGGCCACTCTGGCNCTCTGGGCTCTAGCTGGCTTTGGTGGCTCTGATGCTCCCTGAACCATGAGATTCATTCAGTGGACCAGCAGCTTCTCATTGGTTAGATGTCATGTGCCCCCTCTCTGGGGTGAGAGAGTCAGCAGAATGCCTGTCCTACTATCTTGAGATAGGCCCTATGAGGGAGGGAGGAGCCAGCCAGCCAAAGCCTCTGCTGTGATACAAACACTCTCTGGAGGAAGAGGTGGGGCACAGAGAATTGAGATTAGCGTTTGACTGACATACTCCTGGTCACACCACACAGACCATAGAGCCCACAGCCTGGCCATGGGGGCGGGTTCCTGGGAAATTAAGCCAGTCTTCCTCCTCCTNGATTGGGGAGTCACCTGCTTCCCAGGAAGCCCTGTGGGCTGGTCCTCCTCTGTGTCACTCTCTCTGGTTTCTGAAGACTTCTCACAGCTGTCCCCAATCTATCCCCCAAGTATCAATATAGTGAAATTTCAGTGTGTGCTGACTTCTCTGCCCATGTCCATTGGTATTAATTATTGTCTTGGAACTATGCCCCCTCCCTGGGACTGAATGTGACTCTCCGCTCCCTTCTTTTTCTTTCTATTTCCTTTCTACATCTGTCCTCATTTTTTCCCTTTGTATACCTGTGATTTTTTTTTTTCCCTTCGTGAACCGACAGCAAATCTCAATGGGTACAGTGCCACACCTCACTGCCACCACACATTTTGGTCCCATTCTTCTCCCAGGCACTGCTGGTTGGTCACTGTGTGACAGTCAGGCTGTGATGTGCAGGGGCATTCTGGTCCTTTCTCTGAGCTGCTCTACAGGCTGTGGGATGCGCTGCAAGATTCTCTGGCCCAGGCTGCTTTCCTGTAGACTCCATCACTACACCTGGCCCTGTGAGAACTTGTGTAATGTCTTCATGTCCCCATGCCTGAATCTACCCTCTGTACAATGGGGTAAACTATGTGCATCAGAGGTGCCTCCTGAGAGTGATTAAATATAGGATTAAATAATTAAATCATTAATAGTGATTAAATATTAAGTAAGGAGTGAAGTGTTGAAGGTATCACCTGAGGGCAGTTTATGTGTATACAGATGTGGGTACCTACACTGTGGTCAGACCACCACCTTGAGTTCATTCTTCAGACACCATTTTTCTCTCCCACTGGCATGAAAACTACAAAGTAGGCTAGGTTTGCTGACCAGAGGGTGATCCACCTGTCTCCGCCTCCAACCTGCCTCCTTCCCAGCACTGNGTGGCTTCTCTTTTTCTTTGCTTTTTTTAATGTGATTTCTGGAAACTGAACTTGGGTCCTCATGCTTGAAAGGCCATCTCCCCAGCCCCCACTGTTACTCTTTAGTTATAGGAGGGTATTATTACATGACTCGGACCGTATCTTTTCTCCACCTGCCGAGAGCTCTCCCAGTTCCACAGTCCCTAGGTTCCCCACTTCCGCTAGGCTCCCCCACCTCCCCTGAATCCTGCAGCATTAGCAGCTAGGCACATGTTGCTTCACACTTAGCTGGTTTTCTTTTCTGTTTTGAATCCTTAGAGGACATCCCCACAGCAACCAGAGGTTCCAAAATGTCAGGAGCTTGTCTGGAGTGAGACAACCTGCCTGGGAAGTTGGAGGCTGGTCTTTGACTTCCANGTTTCACTTCTCTGTGCTGCTGGCTAATCTCTTGGGCTATTGAAAACAGGCTCTTTCAAAACTTTTTCTGCAAACAGCCCCTGGCACATGGGCTGACTATTGAGTNAGTGAGTAATCCCATCATNCTTCCTGTCTCCTCCTGGCCAGGCAGATCCCAGCAGCCCAATGCTGCTACAGCCAGGGATCTGGGGCTGAATACTCCCAAGACCAGNGGACAGAGATCTATCATCACTGAGGTTTAGGGTCAGATACTGCCCACAGGAAGGCCCTTGGCATCTCAGGAAGAGTCAGGAAGGTTTTTCCCAGGGCTAGAGGAATCAAGCTAGTCACACTGATCTACTGATCTCCAGAAGTGAGGCCCACAGAAGTGGCCTCAACACAGGCAGGCAGAACCTGAAGGTGAAACCAGAGGTGTGACTCTGCTTCCAGAAACACAGGTGTGGTACTTCCTGGAGCCACTTTCCCTATCATCCTGGGCTCAGCTCAGGCCCAGCAACTTCCTGCTGCACAGGCCACAGCAGGTCCTAAGGAAACCCACCTTGCACAACCGAACCCAGAATGAATGGGTGAGATGGAGGTCCAGCTCTGTCTGAGACACAGGGAGGTGGAGCAGAGGGTCCAGGGCTCAACAGAAAGGTAGACTCAGTCCTCACTCAAGAACTGCCTGCTGCGACCTTGAGTGAAGTCTTTTGATCCTGGGACACCACTTGCCCCTTCAACCCTTCAATGAAGTGGTCACTGCACATCACCAGCTAGCCTAGCCTTTTGGTTAGACTTGGGAGCTGGGGCATGCAGAATTGGCAGCTGTGTTGGGCCAGGTGTGCTCAGTGAGTGCAAGCTGGGTCTGTAGCTACAAAGGGGACTGTTAGAAGACTATGAAACAGACACTGAATGTCCTTCACCAGGCCCTTATAGTTAATACACGGCCATGCTGACCACCTTACCTTCACNCTTGCCACCCCCATTTGGGCACAAATTACATGATGACCCATTGTCCCTAAACACTTGAAGACATTCATTCCTAATTACAGTGAAGCCCTTACAGTCCACTCACACTACCACTCAGCCATGGGCACATTCATGTGGTACGTGCACTCACACTGGTCTGGAACCTCCTGGAGTTATACATTCCTTGTCCCTTGTATACGTAATGGTTCCTTGGGTTTTCCTGGTCTTTGAACTCCCTGGCGTTCTTAAAGATTCCGAGCTCATAACTTTGTGGAGTGTTTCTGGTGTTTCCTCAGGTAGCCATTGGCTGCGTTCTCCTGAGGGACCTCAGGGAGGGGGTAGTGCTGAGTCCCACTCTATGCACTGTGTCATGTACTATACTTGTGTGTGTGCTCACGTGTGTGCAGAGGGCAGAGCTTGGTGTTGGGTGTTTCCCTCTATTCTCCACTTCACTTCTTTTCAAACAGTTTCTCACTGACCTTGGAGCTCCCTGATTAGGCTAAATTGTCTGCCTCTGCTTTCCCAGCACTGGAATTACAGACAAGCACAGCCATGCCTGGCTTTTACATGGGTGCTGAGGACACCGAACTCAGATCCTCATGGTTGTGCAGCCAGCCCCTTACCAACTGAGCCATGTCCCCAGTGTCCTTGTGATGCTGTTTGTCCTATTGCTGGTGGTTGGCAGCTCCTAGCCTCAGCTGAGACTAATGTGTCACTCTCATAGCTTGGCCTGCATGGGCGATGCTCACCTGACTGAAAACGTCACTGAGTGATTTCTTAATCCCACTATTCAGTCACTTCCTAGCTGCCCACGCCAAGGAAAGCTTCCTCTTCTCCTCAGCCCTTAAGTCATTCATACCTGTGTGAACACATGCATGCCNATTTGACTCTGTCAGTGTCTGTCACTGTCACTATTCACTTCAGCTTGCTCTGGCTGCCCAGATCTGGCTTGTGAGAGACCCTTCGTAAGGCCTCCATGCCCTCCTAACCTTCCCCTGAATCTGGCGAGGCTGCTGGGATAGGAAGAAATTCTCCACTTACCTCCTACTGTCTCCCCAGCCGGGCAGGCAGCCCCGGCTCCTGGCTTCTGGATGTGCATTTTGCTTGGGCCACTGTGGTGAGAAACACAACAACAAAAATCTATCACTGTTTGTCTTTGCTAGTGGGAGGAGGGGTCTGTACGTGCAAACACTGTTAGTCTATAGTCAGTTTTGTGTCTGTGCACATACACACTTGTACACTCCAATCCAATAAATCCCTAACAGCCCATGTCCGCTCCCTGAGCGCTCTGCCGAGAACACCAGTCACCGTGGTTGTCAGGCTATTTCCGAGCCATACAATCCCCTGTGTGTGAGCATTCTCCTCCTTGTCACCTGTGTGTTGGTTCCTAATTACATTGGATGCCACTCAGCCCAGCTGTGTCCTCTTGTCCCTGACTATGCTGTTCCTCTTGAATAACACACATGGTGGGTCATGGTATGTCTTGCTGAGAGCTGGCTACTCCTTTAGGCCTTACACACACACACACACCACAAGCACACACACACTCCCATACACTTACATNTATGCTCATACTCTCACACACATGAGCATGCATGCAAATACATGCACATGAACACTCTAGACACCATTGCAGCCCAGGAAAGAACTCATTGCCCCTCTTGACCCAAGATTGCAGCTAAAGCTGTTCTCTCCGCAGTCTTGGCTGCGTGTTCTTGTTGAGTTCATGTCATAGGACAACACACCAAGATTTAAGAAAGGCATAGGCTTTGCTGTGGGAAGCCCAATANGTAGGTAGGGAACCAGAATTTGAACTCTGAGCAAGTGGCTGGCCCACCTATATCCACAGCTGCCTGGGTTGTTGCATTGAGACATTTTTCCACTTGATACTAAAAAGCACTGGGTGGGCCCCACTGGGCTCACTTACAACCNTCTGTCCCTCTTTTCTCTACTGCACTTAAGCTATGCCAGGTGACCTGCCTCGCAGGGTTTGTAGGACCTAGGGCTCCACCATAGATGCTCTCTGCCCTGCAGTATTCCCTCTGGGCCTGCTGGAGGAAAAGGGAGGCTCTTCCTCATGAGCCCTTTCCCTAGTGAGCAAGGTCTTATGGCCACTCAGCATTTNTTCCTGGGGAAGCCACTGTCCCTCTCTCCATCCCTGTCCCCAGGCCAGCCAAGGCTGGCTTCCCCGCTTTGAATCAGTAACTTGNAGTTCAAGACTCACAAAAGCACAAAACTGTTTCCCGTTGTCCCTGCTTTCAGCTACCAGGTTTCCCAAAGGCCACCCGAGTCCCCACTGTGTGCTGGATTCTGCCAGAAGCACATCTTCCATCTTCATTTTCTCCATGTTTTACATGGGCCCCCTTATGCACAGCGGCCCACACCTCTAATTTTCCTTCTCCACCTCTTGTGAATGGTCCCACTATTTGGGGAAGACCCCATGGGAAGTGTCCATCATATCTAAATGCCTACACTGGGACCTAACAATGTAACAGCCCAAACTAAACACAGCCTACATGCCAGCCCCTGCAACCAGCTAATAAATCATGATGCCAGGTTGCTATGCGGTGATGGGATGAAATGCCCATGATCCCACACAGCAACAAAGTGACCTGCCATCACTGGTAGAGAAATAGCCACTCTCTCAAAGATAACAGAGGACTGGGGTCCCTGGGTGTGACACTTCTGTGGGTTTCTGAAGCAAGCAGAACAGATCCATGTGCAAAGCAGTCAGGATGTTTAATCTTTCTAGAAGGTGCTGTGAGANCGAGGGCCCAGTGGCAGGAAGATTCTGGGAGCTGTAAGTTCCATCCTTGTTCTGGGTGGTACTCACTCAGACACACACACATGTGAGTCTCCATACAGCTGTGCATGACTTACACACATGACTGTGGCAGATGTACCTCAATATACAGTTAACATTTCCACTCAGGGAACTCAGGAAGGTCACTGGGTCTTCTTTCAGGGGCAGCTTTGCACCACACATTACAGTGGTCTCCTAGTTAACCAGCCAGCCTATTAGTGGGTGTGTGGGTTGACACTAACACAGAGCCGTTATGAACAGTACTGTGCGGTATGGCTCTGAGAGAACCCCTCTGTAAAAAGGGNGTCTGAACAAGAAGTGAACAGAGCAATTCCAACTCGAGTGACGCCACATGCTCTGCAGTGGGGACTGTCCTGATTCATACCCCACAGCCGTATGTGAGCGAGCACTCCCCGGCACTAGTACCAGTGTGTGGATGTTCTTGGCTTTATCGTGGGGCTTGCATTCTTAGTCTATATCCTTTTCCCAGTTTTCATAAAACAACAACAACAACAACAACAGAAACAGTTGGCAGTCATTTTCCTCTTTGGTAGGTCAGAGACTCACATAGTTTTGGTAAATTTGTCTTGGTGTTCTACAGCAGTTTTACCATTGGACTCTGCTCACAGTGCTCACACTGGATGTTACACAGCCCAGTCCCCTTTCCGCCTGGGACTTGAGTCTATTTCTTATCTTAGTTTTATCTTGTACTTAGAAAGTCCTTTCTCACTCTGTGATCCTAAGAAAAGGCAGGCCTTGGCTTCCTCTTGCACTTGGATAGCTTCGTCTTTGTCCTGTGTTCTTATTTGTTGATTTAAGTGAAAGTGCTTGCATAATTTCTTGGCATAGATCACAGGAACTTGGTCTCCCAGGCAGCGGGCAGGGTTCTCTGCATTCAGGAGGAAGCCAGGGAATAAAGGAACAAGCCAAGAAAGCATTGTTAGGGTAGACTTGTGCCTGCTGCAGAGGCCGCAGCGCAGGCGTTGGCCTCTATGGGGATGTGGGTGGTGCCGCCATAAAGGGCAGCCTGGATTGTGAACACCACTCCCTGCCTGTTCCTGTGCCTGTACGTTCTGTCTTCCTGACTGTGCATGCAGCTGTCATGGCCACTCACCCCCTCCCTTTCTAGTATCAACACTGAGACTGTTGTTATCTTCTCTCCCTTCTGTAGCATGTTGGAGCACCTTCCGTTTTGCACGCACTGTGCTGACACTCCTGTGTAAGTTGGATTATGACAGCCCCTCTCCCATGAGGCCGGTGGAGAAGTGTGGGAGGCCCATGTGTCTGGGTACAGGGAGGGGCTGGAGTCTGGAGCTCAGCAAGCAGAGGATGATACCACTAGGGTACCACTGTGCTTTAACATGACACCACACACCTCCATCACTCCAAGCCACACCCATGTGTTCCCTGGGGGTTGGAGAACAAGAAAGAGTCCAACCTGGGTCTCACAGGTAGAAGATCGTCTGACCAGGGCAGCTCCTGGTGCAGATTCCAGGGGGGAATAACTATTTCCCAGCTCAGGGAGGCCACCTGCTGTCCTTGGCTTGTGACCCCCTCCATTTCCATCACAGAGTTCAATGACTCCATCAAGGCAGTGCCACACTGTTAGTTTTTTTTACAAACAGGACCTTGCTGTGTAACTCACACTGGCCTTAAATTCTCAGCCATCCCCCTGCCTCAGCCTCCCAAGTGCTGAGATTGCAGATGAGTGCTACCATACCCAGGGTGACTAATTTTTTCTTAGTAGATATGAGTGAGTCCCTGCCAGTGTCTGGTTCACATGCACAGAGGAACTCCTGACTGCTCATCTAGATGTCAGGGGTGACAGGGCCTCTGCACTCTTGTTTATTAAGCCTGGTACTGTCTTCAAGACCCTAGTTTCTGAAAGGAGCCCTGCTGTCCCCTCTTCACCTGTGTTTGGGTTTTCTTGGTGCCAGGAACTGCACGTGGGTCTTACTTCTCCTTTTCTCCAATAGCCCATTGCAGTTCTGTAATGCCCTGCTGTGACAACCCCTACTATTCAGAGGAAGAAATTGAAGCAGGGGTCTGTTTTAAGAATTGTGTCATAGGAGGGGCTGGAGAGATGGCTCAGAGGTTAAGAGCACTGACTGTTCTTCCAGAGGTCCTGAGTTCAATTCCCAGCAACCACATGGTGGCTCACAACCATCTGTAATGAGATCTGGTGCCCTCTTCTGTATACATAATAAATAAATCTTTTAAAAAAAAAAAGAATTGTGTCGTAGGAATACATGTGCCATCAGCCCCAGAACAGGATAGAGCTCCTGGGACCTAAGTGAAATGAGTAAGATCCCCGCACTGAACAGACAGGGAGGCAGAGACCAGGACGGGGCTGAGGGAGGCTGTGCCCTGCTGCCCAAATGCTCCCTCCGCACTGAGCTCCAGGATGTCTGTTGACCCTGTGTCTTCCGTGGGAGATCACATTTGTCCCTTGTAGGTCTCTGTTCGGCTCAGTTCCAGCCTGAGCCTGCTGCTGGGGAAACGTCTCCAAGAAGTCTCGGTGTCCTGGACTATTGCCTCAGGGCCCCACATGGGAGCAGCAGGCTGTTTGCTGCAGGCAAACAATACTCTGGGGTCACAGAGGAGGCACAAGGGCAGGGGAGGTCAGTTAGTGTGGGACTCTATTGTACGGAATCCACAGAGGTTAAACCTCAGAGAAAATGAGTCTATGGCTGCAAAGACTGCAGGGCGGTGGGCTAAGGGGGTGTCAGTCACCACAGCCAGGCCAGGAGAGATGGGTGTGTCCTGAAAGCAGCCAGGATTTGAGTGTCTCCAAGCCAGAGAGAGAGTGTGTGTGCATATGTGTATATGTGTGTATGTCTGTGGATGTGTGTATTTATGTATATGTGTCTGTCTGTGTATATATGTATATGTATGTATATGTGTATATATATGTGTGTGACTTACATTTCAATGTCACAGGATATTGTATTTGGAAAGTGAGTGTGGTATAGCCAGAAGGAGAGGTGCTCACACCCAGGGCTGTCTCCCATGCAGAGGGAGCAAGAGTGAGGGCTGCATGGAGACTAGAACCTAACAGTCCAGAGGTGCATATAACTCTGTAAAGGGAATTTGCAGGGAGCTCTTTATTGGTGTGGAGACATTTGGGGAACCACAGAACCTGTTGAGGAGCCGTGTCTTCACTGCCACGCTCTGGTTTTTTATATCAGGAGCAGAATCCCAGGAGGTGGATATGTTTAGGGGTTCCTGTGGACAAATGGGTCACTGAGTGCTAACTTGCACTTGGGGTGCTGCGTTGGTGAGAAGGGAAGAGGAATTTGGACTCCACCTCAGCTAAAGGAAGTTGTTAGCACCTCTCTCCTTCCTCCTTCCCAGTTCCTGGTGATGGCCTGAGGAGGAAAAGATGNTATCGTGTTCCAGTGTCAGAATTCTGGGAAGAGCACTGTAAATGTCTTGATGTGCCCTGGCACTGAAGTCCCTCTGTCTTCACAGTGTCCCAGGCTCCTGGTGTTTGATTGCCTGGGGCTCTGGGCACAGGTCCTCAGGCTTCTAGGACCTAACAGTGGCTCCACCTATTTCCTCAAGTTATTTACAAAAGCTTGTGGAACTAGGGTGTGATACCACATATTGCTACAGGAGACACTCTTTACAGTTTACACTCAGCCCAGATTGCTGCAGTAAGGGGGTATGGGTTTTGAACATGTAAAATGTCACCCTGATCTGTCAGCCTAATCCTATTAAAGAAGTTTGTTTTGTGCAACTAGACAGGTCATTCAGATGGCAAACATGATACACAAACATGAGGCCCTGAGTTCAGATNCCCAGTGTCCACATAGACATGAATGTGGTGGCACACATCTGTAACACATCTGTAACCTAACCCAGGGCACAGGTGTGCAGAACTAGGTGGAGCCTCAGAGCTCACCGGCCAGCCAGTCTAGCCAATAAGTGAGTTCCAGGTTCAGTGAGAGACCGTGTTTCAAAAAAAAAAGAGTGGACACAATGCTAAAAAATACCAAGTGTTGGCCACATGTATGTGCAAACTACACACACACACACACACACACACACACACACACACACAACACACACGCACATGCACACGAATATAATAATAAGAGGAAAAGGTTATTTCCAAACAGATGTGTCAATAATAGCCAATGACTACAAATAAACCCTGCATACCCCTAGCAGGANGGAAGGAGCAGAATCTGCACCTGCAGAGGAAAGCTGAGCACCTGTGGAGAGAGCAGTGTGGCACCCCACACACTGTCACTAACATGGAGAGAGAGAGCACAGTCAGAGGGTGCTGGACACATGACTTTTCATAGAGTTTGCATCAAAAACAACCACTTTGGGTGGTTGGTGAGTGAGCTTGNGGACCAATGCCACCTGTCTCATGATGTGGAAGCAGATCGAGTGGGTAGGCATGTGTACCCAGGGTGTGCACACATTGCATATGTGTCTCCTGCTTTAACCAGAGACCTCACAGCAAAACGTCTGATGCTCACCAGCCACACTGCTCTTTCTGCAGATTGACGACCAGTGCGAGCTGAAAGCCATCGAAAGAGAAAAGACTGTCACAGCTCTGCCACCCAGAGAAGCGTGTAAATGCAGCAAAGAGGATTTGGCCAGAGCCTTCCACGTAAGAATTGTGTTTGCATCTGTGTTTTTTACTTTTCTTGTTATCTTGAAAAAAACGCCTCCCAAAAGCAGCTTTAAGGCAGGGCCTTTCCGGTTCTGGTTCAAGGTGCGGTTGGTCCATCATAGTGGGAAAGTCCTGGTAGCAGGGACATGAGGCAGCTGGTCACCTGCATCTGCAGTCAGGAAGCAGAGAGAGATGGATGCTGGTGCTCACTTGGCCCCGCACACATGGGATGGTGCTACCCACATTCAGGATGGGTCCTCAGTAAAACCTCTCTGGAAATGCCCTCATCCAAAGTGTATTTATGGGGATCCTAACTCATGTCATAAGATNAGCCGTCACACCTGATACCACTGTGAGGTAGTTTGTGGATTGAGAGAAAGTACCACGAAGCTGTCAGTGTGGAACAGTTCCGGTTCCCACACGAATCTCAGCAGTGCTGCTGTCCCTGGAGGCAGTGCCTGTGGTTCCCNCGAGAGGCCAAGCGTGCTTCTGCCCACAGTTCCCTTGGCAGGCAAAGAATGGCAAGAACCAGAGTGAGTGACCAGCACTGTTAGGAAGCCGTGTGATCTCAGGCTCCTCCAGACTTCTGTCATCAGGGCTCAAACTCTTTGCTACGTCTGCCTCACTTTTCATCTTTTATGATGTGAAGATGCCAGTTACGAACCTCAAATTCTCACNAGTGCCTGAGGGAATTAGAATTTGTGAGCATCACAGGAGAAAAGTCAGACCTGGCCTAGGAGTCTGCCCTTGGGGCCACAGGATGGAGCCAGCATATCTTTAGCTTATGTTACTAAGAACGCCAGGCAGAAATGGTAGTGCATATGTGTGCATGTACATATATGTGTGTATGTGTACATTGGTATGGTGTATGTATGTGTGTACAGGTATATGTGAGTGCATGCATATATTTATTAAATGGGCATATGTGTATTTGTGCATGGGTATTGGGATGTGTGTGTGTACATATGTGTGCACCTGCATGTGTGCACATGTGTAAGCATGTGCATGTGGGGGATATGTGTGCATGGGTGTGTTGTATGTGTGTGCATGTACATANGTATACATGTGCATGTATGTACATAAGTATGTGCATGCATATATACGTTACATGGGCATGTGTGTGTCTGGATGGGTGTGAAGGTATATGTGTGTACATGTGTGAACGTGGGTGGTGTACATATTCATAGCTCATCCTGACTTGGGAAAAGAAAAGTCCAACAGGGAAAGGGCATGTGGTATCATGACAGGACTTAAGAATGACCTAAGAAGCCTGGCGGTGGTGGTGCACACCTTTAATCCCAGCACTCGGGAGGCAGAGGCAGGCGGATCTTGTGAGTTTGAGGCCAGCCTGGGCTACCAAGTGAGTTCCAGGAAAAGGCGCCAAAGCTATACAGAGAAACCCTGTCTCAAAAAACCAAAAAAAAAAGAGTCCATCTCAAGCCCTGCTTCTTGGGGAGAAGAGAAGGGAAGGTCTTTTTCCTTGTTCAGACATTTCCTGAGCTAGAAAAATGAGCGCACCCCTCCTTTCCTGCTGAAAACACCTGGAGCCCCCCTCACTTCCCCCTCACCCCTGCAGCCCTGTGCAGCTTTCTCAGAAAGTTCTACTGAGCGCAAAGCTCCCTGACATGATGACCGCCACTTAAACTGGCTGTGCTTAATGATGTTTTGTTTTGTTTTGGTGTCCGAGACGGGGTCTCTTGTAGCCCAGGCTGCCTCAAACTCACTCTGTAGTTGAAGCTGCCCTTGAACTTCTGATCTTCCTGCCTCTCCCCCCAAACATTTGGATCCCAGGTGTGCACCACAAGCCCAGGATTTCTTAACAGTTTTAAGTGAATGTTCTGTGAAGACCAGTTGCCATTCTTTGCCAATGGCACCATTATCTACCTCTGGAATTCTGCCCATCTTGCAAACCTGGGCTCTGTCCTCACTATACAGCAGCCGCCACCTGCCTCCTTCAGGCCTCACAGCTCCGCTTACATTCTGCCTATATGAGCTGTATAGCCTTTCTCTTAGGGAGANGTTTATCCTCCTTAGTCCTGCTCTCCAGGTCCACCCATCAACAAATGTAGCAACAGAACGGTCTTTCTTTCTGAAGCGATGTAGCCCTGTCACATGTCTACTCAACATGGCTTATCCATTCACCTCAACAGACGAGGAACCTCCTTCTGACTGTTGAGACCAATGCTGCACCCAGTGTAGAGTCGTAAGCCCCTCTTTGTGTCCACTTTCAGTGCCTTTGGGCCTGTATACCCAGAGTGGAATGATGGGT
>LZPO01110810.1:971388-988744 GCA_001675575.1 Neotoma lepida | reverse complement strand
TGTGTGTATATGTATGTGTGTGTGTATGTATGTGTGTGTATATGTATGTGTGTGCACGCACACATACTTATTGAGCACAGGCATGCATACAGAGGCCAGATATCCTGTGCTTTGAGACAGACTCACTCCCTGGTCTGAAGTTCACGGATTGTCCTCCTTTGGCTGGCTGGTGAGCCCAAGGAATCTTTCTGTCTGTCTCTCGTTCTGAGATTGCAATCACACACAACCACACCTAGCTTCTCTGGNTNGGTTCTAGGAATTGACCTAGTCCATATACATGCATGGCAAGCATTGACTCATCTCCCTAGCCACCAAGGCTTTTCTTTTTCTTTCATTTATTTTATTTTTTCTTTTATTTATTGCTTTATTTTGGTTTTTTCAAGACAGAGTTTCTCTGTGTAGCCCTGGCTGTCCTAGAACTTGCTCTGTAGACCAGGCTGGCCTCGAACTCACAGAGATCCGCCTGCCTCTGCCTCCTGAGTGCTGGGATTAAAGGCGCCACCACCACCACTGCCCTGCAGCTTTTCTTTTTAAAAAGAAGACCCTGTTTCTGCCTTTCTACTCTGCCATCTCCAGTTCCATTTGCTGACACTGTGACTCAAGGTGTGTGACTTATCTCTTTGGTCCTTGCTGGGCCCAGTGCTGTGCTCACCCTACATCCACTATCTCCTTTTAGGTGGACCTGGACAATGGCCTGTCAGAGATGGCAGTGGCCCAGCGCAGGCTAGTCCATGGCTGGAATGAATTTGTCACTGATAACGCTGATCCCGTGTGGAAGAAATACTTGGATCAGGTAGGGGCAGGACTCCCTTCTCTGTGTTCACTAGGGGCACTAGCCAGGAAGGGCGGGCCAAGCACTCATTCTTTAAATATTGATCCTGGCTGTCCTTGGACAGGTCCCACCTGGGGTGTGGGGTGAATGAGTTTCAAGCTAAACAGTCTTGTCCTTTTGGATGCCCTGAGCCTCCAGGAGGAACCCTGCATAGGTGACTAAAGATANAGGTAGCCATGACTTGACCTGCCGTGATGGGCACTTAGGGACACTTGCCATGAGCCAGGCATCATGCTGAATGGTAAGTAAATAAGTAGTGTTAATTTATTTTATTGTCCCCCTAAAGTCATTTGCAAAGGGAGAGGGTGTGACAGAGAAGCAGGAAGTCTTTGCTTGGCAAAGGCATTGCATGGCACATAGCTTTGCCAGAGGAAGCAAAGAAAGACACGGATGTCCTGGAAAACAGGCATTTTAGACNNCCAAGGAAGAAACAATTGAATAGAAGTATGCCTCGGGACACTATNAAAGTGAATTATTGTNNGGCTGGGGAAACAGCTCAGTAAAGTGTTTTTGCCAAGTGAGCACAAGGGCCTGAGTTTGACTTCCAGAACCTACTTTGTAAAAGCTGAGTTTGGTGGTGTGCAGTTGAAATTCCAGGACCAGGGAGGTGGAGACAGGTGGATCCAGCCAGCCTAGCCTGCTTGATGAGTTCCGGACTAGTAAAAGACATCGTCTCAAAAAGTAGGGTGGACAGACCCAAGGAACAAACCAAGGTTGACCCTTGGCCACACAAACACACACACACACACACACACACACACACACACACACGCACACACGCACGCACGCGCACATTTGCGCACACTTCCCTGTGGTCCTGAATTTCAAGTTTACCTGCTTATCTTGGGTGCAGGGGCCCAAAGTCACCCAGAAGTAGCAGCCTTCCCCTGAGCACCCGCCCATCATAGCTGCTGAGCTCGGTGCTGGCCTAGTGCTGATGTCTACAAGTCAAATGTCTAGCCACTGATAGGGAAAGGAGAATGACCATGGCTGCCAGTTCTGGTCTAGAAGTTTGTACTCTGCCCCTTGACCAGGCAGAGATCTCTGACACCTGAGGCATCCAGGTTGTCAATCTCCCTTCCTCCGTTTCTCACTCCAGGCCACACCTCCCTTCTCCCTGTTTGTAGACTTCTGAGCTGCCCTAGGCTTCAGCTGCCCTCTGATTGGTTCTATGTTTAAATCTTTATTGATTGATTAGTTCAAGGACCAATCACACAGTCCAGACAGCACCCTCTTCTCTCCTTGTGGCTGATCACCACTCAGTTCTCAGTGCCCTGCATTGACTGTTTGGCACCAAAACTGGCTTGTAGNTACCAGGATGGCTCTGGCCCAGCCCAGAAGGTTCCTGAAATTCCATTGTTAAAGCAATGGAGGCTCCTGAAGTTAAGGCCTAAGGATAGAGGCTCAGACCAGCTGGGGCTCAGACAGCTCTGCCCCCATTGGCTTTCTGCTAGATGCCCATCCTGTCTTCACTTCATCTGGGGCCCTCCTCCAACCTCTGCCCTGCCTAAGCTACTTGGAGACTCCACTTGCACACTGAAGGCTCCCTGCAGCACTGGTCAGGACCCCCAACCCCCAACTGTGGGGGACCCTCTTCTCTGCCTCCTCCTGTAACTGGTGGGCTGGCTTCTAAGTCTCAGAAGGGGTATGAACAAGACCCACTCATTGCTTTGGGTGGTAGTTCCCCTTAAATAGCTCGTGAAAGTCTGTGGAACATGATGGGGTCTGGAGAGGAAATATTTGTATCCTGTGACATTACTGTTAGGGAGAAGGCTGCAGCCTTCTGGATGAATCTATCTGTACTTTGGAGTAGGTCTTGGGCTTTGTGGGCAGTGGGTCCCTTCTCTTNGCCAGCGACTCCACCCCATGTGTCTCAGACCCAAGTGCTGGNGCTTGCAAGCATCCCACTGTGTGGTGGAATTCANTCCNAAAGACCCACCCATTCCTATGACTTCCCATCCCTCCTATCTGAGGCCCTGGCAAGGAGGATGAGAAACTTCCTGCTAGGTCAAGAGCCATTCCTGGAACTGCATAGCCACCATTTCTCNCTTCCAACAATACCAAATATCACTGTGTCAGCCTGATCCCACGGCCAATGGACACCTATTGAACCCTGGGTAAGCTACTCTCATTGCCAGGAGCAACTGGGCACAGAGACTCACACATGTCATCCCAGTACTCAGAGACTGAGGCAGAGGATCGCTGTGAGTTCTGGGCTAGCCGGTGCTACTTATTAAGATGCTGACCCAGAAAACTTAAAATAGCCAGGCNTGNTGTGGATGCCTGTGACCCCAGCACTTGGAACATGTAAAGGACCAAGAGTTCAAGCCCGTCCTTGACCATGTAGCCAGTTTGAGGAGCCCCTATCTCAAAAACCAAAATGAAAGAGAAAGAGGGGAGGGAGTGAGGGGAGGAGAGAAGAGAAGAAGACAGACAGACAGCATGCTTGCACCCTGGGAAACAGAGGCCGGGAGAAGTCAGATGGCTCCAGGTTACCTGTGAGCCAGTGGTGGAGACAGGCAGGAAAGANCAGATTTCTGAGTTCTTGTCCACTGCACCATACCATAGCCCCTGTGCTGGGTCATCCAGGGCAGGCAGGGTCTGTGACATCAGGACTGTCACCTCCCAACTGTCAAGTAGAGGTGGGTTAGTAGAATCAAAGGCAAACCATAACCCAAAACCAAAATGTCTTTGTGCCTCCCCATGTTGAAGAGTCGAGACTTTGGCTAGAGCCAACTCTGGGGTCCTCCCACAGAGGATAAACACATGGCAGCTCCAGAGGTGAGGGTGGGGTCCATCCCTTCACATGTCACACCAGCACACACTGAAGTCCTTCTCACGAGCCGTGGGACCCACGNACTGGGCCGTGTTTCCTTTTGCACCTTGGCCGTTGGGAAGCTCAGAGGCGGAGACATACTTGTTGATTCTTCAGGGCTCTCCCTGAGCTCCTTGGTTCTGCTCTTTGACCCTGTTTCTGTGTTTGTACTTCTTTTCCATTCTCTGTAATATAAATCGTCATGATGCAAAGGGGTGATAGACAGCAACAATCGGAAGTGCTTTGGAGACATCTTTAGGACTTCTGACCCTATGTGACATGTGTACACNTGTGGGGGCTAGAGGCCAACCTAAGAGGAACATCACTAGAGTCCCCAGAGATGATCACAAGAGCAGAGTGATTGTGGCACACGGAGTTGGGAGTCTGTTGTGGCAAGAGANGAGCTCTTGGCGATGGTAGCCAGGGTGTGCATCCACCATGTATCCCAAGGGAACCCTTGATGGGTGAGGTGTGGCCAGGCAAGACANAGAACTCAGAGTCAGGGTCTGGATGGGGCAGTGTCAGGATCAGCCCAGAGGGCTGACAGTGGTGGACTTTTCTACAGANGAGGAATATGAGATAGAGCAGTCCCCTTCCCAAGCCCTTAGCCACTCTAGGGAGGACCTGGAAGCCTGGCCTCACATGAAGGTCTGAGCTTGCCCAGCAGCTGCAGGTAGGAACCTACACTGGCCTTTGTGAAATTAAGACCTGCCTTGTGGTTCATCTTCCAGTTCAGGAACCCCCTGATCCTGCTGCTGCTGGGCTCAGCCGTGGTGAGTGTCCTCACCAAGGAATATGAGGACGCAATCAGCATCGCCCTGGTAAGTGACTGGCAGCCTGAGCCCCTGGGCAGGGATGCCTAGGGTTAGCCATGGCTCTGCTGCCAGTTGTTTCTCAAAACATATTGTGGTTTGTGTATGTGTGTGTGCATGTGGGAATACATGTGTGCATACATGCAGAGGCCAGAGGCTGTCTCTTATACACATCTAGATGTGTATAAGAGACACCATGTGACCAGTCATTGCATAAGAAAAAGGGGGTGGCGAGTTTATTGTGAACAAAGAAAGTAAGGATAGATTAAAAACAGGCAAATTCACCACTTTACCTCTCCTGTCTCTTATACACATCTAGATGTGTATAAGAGACAGCCCTAGCACTGGGGTGGCAATTATCACTATGCCTGGCTTTTTACTTGGGTTCTGGGGCTCAAACTAAGGGCTTCATACTCACACGGCAAGCACTCTGCCAACTGAGCCATCTCCCGACCCATGTGACCAGTCATTGCATAAGAAAAAGGGGGTGGCGAGTTTATTGTNAACAAAGAAAGTAAGGATAGATTAAAAACAGGCAAATTCACCACTTTACCTCTCTGCCAGCATCGAGGGGTCTGTGTGGCCTAGGCGGCCCCATTATGAAGGGGTCTGTTTGGGGCAGNCNGCTTNGCCATTGTCTCCCCTCCCTATGGGATCTGAGAGTGTTATAAATGCAGTCACTCCTTATTAGTTACTTTTCTCTCTGCTGTAATCAAATACCAAAGAGGAACATCGTAGAAGAGGTTCTATTTTGGCTCAGGCTTTGAGAGGGGACAGCCCAGCAGGTGGTGAAGGCATGGCTGAGGAGTAGTGGGGGCTCTGGCTGCAGAGGAGTGAGGCTGCCTGCTCACATCTAGGCAGATCAAGAAGCAGGGCCCGGACATAAACCTCCACTCTCCTCCAGCTGGCCCTCGCTCCAGCTAGGCCCTTACCTCCCAAAGGTTTCACAGTTTCCCATAACAGCTCCACTCTCTGGGGACCAAGTGTTCAAGCCCATGAGCCTATGAGAGGTGTCTCACATCCAANCCCCATGACACCCTTAACCCGTTACCTAGAGGTGATTTCACCTTTTAAATTTTTCTCANTTAAGTGAAATACACATTAAAACCGATGATGATTTTAGTCAGGTATGATGGTGCATGCCTTTAATATCAGCACTCTAGGTAGAGGCAGGTGGATCTCTGTGAGTTCGAGGCAAACCTGGTCTACATAGCAAGTTCCAGGACAGCCAGGGCTACTACATAGAGAGAGACTGCTCAAAAACGAAGATTGATGGTTTTAAAGTGAAGAATTCAGTGGGATTTTNCACATTCGTTTTATCACCTCTGTCCAATCCAAAANCACTTCATTGCCCCAAAAGAAACCCCGTGCCATTGACAGTCATTTGTGACCCCACCCCCACCCCTGTGTAGCCCTGATGGCCTCCGCTCCTCACATCTCTCTGGGTTTAATCACTTCTGTGTCCGACCCTGCAGATGCTTTGGACAACTCTCACTCCACTTCTGTATATCCANGGCCCATCCCACACATGGAGTTCAGCGTTTGCTGCTTCTCTCTGAGCACTGGGGGCAGAGCCACACCTGCAGCTGTAGGAGAGGCCTCGAGCTGAAGGGTGAAAATGGCAGGCTAAAAGGGAACACATCTATGTTGCATGATGCCATGATGAAAGCGTGTCTGCAGAAAAAATCTAGAGGGGCTCCCCAGTGTGGGAGCCCTGGGGAGTAGGATTTGATGGTTTTTCTGATATTGGACAGGGGACACTTGGCTGCTTTCTGAGTTTCTCTACAGAGCAGCTGTTTTGCAGAGAGAACTGGTAATGTGTTCTGTTCTGTGGTGCTGGGGATTGAGCATGGCACCTCACACAGGCAGGGAAAGTGCTCTGCCCCTGAGCCACACCCCTGNCATTCACTGGGTGATCCTAGGCAGCAGCTCTACCCCTGACCCCCNCACACACATGTGCAGCCCTCTTTTTATAGGTTGAGACATGGTCTTACTAAGTTGCCCAGGCAGCCCTTCTGCCTCAGCCTCCTCAGCAGCTTGGATNACAGGCCTGCACCACAGGGCTTGGAGTGCAGTGCACTTTCCNAGCCCCTGTGTGTTCCGGTAGTTGGCTCTGGCCTCACTCTCACCCGGAAGTAGTGCTCACACCCTCCCTTCCTGGCACCCTGTCTTCTAGGCCGTGCTCATCGTGGTGACTGTTGGCTTCATCCAGGTGTGTATATCCTGAGATCCCATCTGGGTGGGGTCACCGGGACGTGATGGGCGCTTGTCTTGTTGGGGTTCCCACCTTTGAACAGCACATCTGATGTGCTTCCTGCCAGGAATACAGGTCGGAGAAATCTCTGGAAGAGCTGACCAAGCTGGTGCCTCCAGAGTGCAACTGGTAAGTCNGGTCCTGAGCCTGTGTGTGGTCCACAGAAGGTTGCAATGATGAATTTGACCAAGACTTGGCTAGCGATGTCTCCTTCATGGTGTGACATGGGGAGGATGATCTCAGTCTCACTTGAGGGTGACAAGGCCTGGTGTTAGCAAGTGGTGGCTTGCTGTGTGACCATAGACAGGATGCTCCATCTCTCTGGGCCTCTGCTCTGGCAAAAGGGTCTAACTAGGGGTGTGTGACCTGGGGCTGCAGATGGAAAGGAAGAACCTGTGAGATAAAGCAGAAACCTGAGTTTTGCCTGAAGAGAGAGGCCAGGGGTGTCTGTGTTCTCAAACTGAAGTTAAGCCTGGGGCAGCAACAGGCCCAGCCGCAGAGCACCATGTGGCTGTGGCAAGGCTGTGTGTAGAAGGATGTCTTAGTTACTGTTCTATTGTCATAAAGTGACGCCATGGCCAAGGCAACTTAGAAAGAGTTTATTTGGGGCGTACAGTTTTTTAGGGTGAGTCCATAATCATCATGGCGGGGAACATGGCGGCAGGTAGGCAGACATGGCGCTGGAGCAGTAGCTGAGAAGTTACATGTTGAGACAACAATCATGAGGCAGAAAAAGAGAGAGAGAGCCAAGGGGGATGGATGGAACCCCCAGTGACACACCTCCTCCAACAAGACCACACCTCCTAAGCCTTCCCAAACAGTTCTATACACTGGGACCAAGCATTCAAACATATGGGACCACGGGGGCCGTTCTCATTCAAACCACCACAAGGGGGCTCTCTGATTGGCTCAGCAGCTCTGGGCAGGTGACAGCCTCTTGCCAGCCCACATGTTACTCCTTTGTCATTTACCATCCCCAGCTCCCATCATTAATGTTTACAAAGGAAAATAACAAAGCACCCATCTGTCCTTCCCGGCATTTCAACCTAGTAAAATCTGTAGCGATAGAAGCTTCTAGAAGTACCCTCTCACCCACCCTGTACAGTGTGGGGTCACTAGCCATGGGTGCCTAACAAGAACTCCAGATGTGGCTGAGTGAGGAGATGGAATCCTCATTTTCTGTCATTTCATTTGAGTTTATTAAAGTGAGCATGAAGGCAAGATGGGATGCTTGGACAGAAAGGACTCTAAGTACNTAAGACACCAACTTCAATTTTTTTTTCACATTTACTTATTTGTGTGCATTCGTATAAATGTAGCACACCATGGTATGTGTAAGGTCAGAAGACAACTTCGGGGGTCAGCTCTCTCCTGCCATGTGATTTCTAGGGGTNCAACGCAGGTGGTCAGGTTTGACCCTGCTGAGTCATCTCACAGCTCTGGGGCCAGCTTTTAAGGACATTGTGTAGAATTCATGAGCCACCTCTTGACTGTGAAAACACACAGGAAAGACCTGCCCTTCCCTCACTCACCAACCCAGCTGAGAGCCCTGAATGTTGCAGAGTCCCCTCAGTACCTGTGCTGCTCAAAATGAGGACAAGAGTCCCCATGTGGCCTGAGACATGTTGGAAGACTCAGACAACTCTGGGCCTTGCGTGAAGTTTGCAGGAACACCCATGATATGAGTTGGGGCTGTAGGTAGGAAGAAAGCCTCATAGGTCATGGGTCTGGCTGGTCAAGGTACCAGCAATTATGGGGAGTGTGAGAGACAGAGAGAGAGAGACACAGAAAGTCAGGGAGAGACAAAGATAGAGAAACGGACAGATGNAAGACAGAGAAAGAAGGGCATAGTCAGATGGAGTGAGAGATATGAACCCATAGGCAGGATGAACATTCTAGAAGATGCAGGGAACTGTGAATGTATCTGGACTCACTGGTTGGAGAACGAGTCTGTCACAAACCCAGACAGGTGACATCATCAGCTGAGCAGCAGAAGCATGAGCGATCTATGATGGCGCCTGGCTGGNCTTCGAGCTTAAATACTGAAGTAATGGGGTGTGTGACCAGTGTCCCCATGGGCCACTCCAGAGACAATTTTCTNTTGAAAGCAAGGCTGAGGACACAACAGGGTGNACAGCAATGAGGTCATCCCTGTGGGAGGAGTGGGGAGGCTGCGGGTCTCGGAGAGCTCAGGGTCCTTTGGTGAGTAGGGGTGGGGGAGTGAGCTGAGAGACAGGACAACTGAAAAGCAGCTGGTGCTCCCCAGGGGACCACGGCCCAAACCACACACATCAACCACNGCCACAGGGGTGTTGCAGTGATGGGGAGGGACAAGGACAGCCTTGATAGGACATTGGANGAAGAAATGGCATGGAAGGAGGAGCCNTGCCGCAGCAGGGGTGTGCCTGGTGCTCTTGGCTGCAAAGAATGGAAAACTTAATTACATTGGGACACAAGGAAATTACATAGTGTCACAGCAAGGGATCAAAGTGGGGATTGATTAACATGGTGCCATGGGCTTGCTCTTGCCTCCTTACTCTGCCATCTTCGGGTTGTTGGCATTGCACTCTGACTGGCTTCCCTTGTGGTGCCAAGATGGCTGCCACAGCTCCAGACATCACAGACACAAAACTGTCAAGGTCCCACTGATGAGACTGTGTGTACAGGGCAAGGAAACCTTTCTCACAAGTTCCAGCCAATGTCTCATGTCTCATAAGCTGGAGCTCTGTGACGTGTTCATGTCTAAGCCTGCCACCGGCAAGGATGGAACCATGCTGATAATTATACCCAGGTGTCACACATTAGCTAAGTAAACGTGGATGTGGAGAAGGGTAAAGGCCTAAGCAAAATCNTGTCCCCTGCCAGGATAAAGGGGATGCCTACCCTAACTGTCAAGGTTTATAAAGACCTAAAGACCACAAAAGAGGATGTGTTTAAGACCTGAATGGAATCAGGAATAGCAGATCAGGTGGCGGATTTTTGTAGGGTTGCCTCCAAGGCCATAAGAAGCCATTGGAGCATATGGCAGAATGAGGGAGCTTGTCCTAGCTCTCCTGGCTGCTGGCCAGCGGGACTAGGAGAGGGGACATTGCAGTAGGAACCCNTGCCCAGACAGCCATTGATTATCCCAGGGCAGGTGGCTCCGCACTGAGGAAGGCCAGGCTTCCCAGGCATTAAAGCTGCCCCCTTGATGACATCCTTCCTTCCTGATTTCCAAGCCAGGGTGGTATGTTCTCTCAGCGTCAAAGTGTGTTTTCCCAGGTACCANTCAGAGGCCATAAAGCAGCTGGCCTCCGGTAGCAGAGGCTTCCAGAGACAGTAGCTCATTTCTCAGGTGAGGNCCAGGGCCNCTCAGTAGTCACATGCCTTCCCACGTATTTTGAGTTTAAAAAACAGAGCTGTAAAGTCTGGAGAGTTTGCCTGCGGTAGGAACCCCAGGTCGATCTCTGAATCCAGTTGTCAAAGGGAGTGAAGTGGGGTTCACCATTCCACCTCCTCTTCCACACAGCCTGAGGAATGGCAAGCTTCAGCATATGCTCGCACGAGACCTGGTTCCGGGAGACATCGTGTCCCTGTCCATCGGAGACCGGATCCCTGCCGACATCCGACTCACTGAGGTGAGCTACATGTCACAGCTGGTCCTGATGAGCAGGCAGGTGGAGTGCAGGCACAAGATCCCCAAAGCCACTGTTCCCAAGTGGCTTACCTTCTAAGAACAGAGGTGTGTGGCTTCCATTTTCACAGTTTGTTACCCACAGTCAAGTGTGGCTCAAAAATATTAGTAATTTTCTTCACTCTTGAGAGAGAGTGAGAGAGACAGAGACAGAGATAGACACAGAGAGCCAGAGAGAACATTTATTATAATCTGTTCTTATAGTTGGGCATCCTCTGGGGAGCTGGGAGCGTGGCCCCATGGCTGAGGGTGACAGCCAGCACAGGCCTAACATGTCTTGGTTTGTGGAGTTTTGTGCATATGTGTGCAATCATGTGAGTGTTGGGCATTATTTCTCGGGTACTGTCTACCTTGGTTTTTGAGACAGTCTCTCACTGGCCCAGGGCTTGCCAAGTAGCCTCGGATGACTGAACAGTTAGCCCCGGGACCTGTTTCTGTCTCCCTGGCTCTGGGTTTACCCTGCTGCCATGGTCACTACTTCTTCCTCATCTTCCTCCTCCTCATCTTCCTCCTCTTCCTTCTCTTCCTCCTCCTCATCTTCTCTTTTTTCTTCTCCCGCCATGGGTCTGGGACTCAAACCATCACTTTACCAACTGAACTATCTCCCAGCCCTGGTTATGTGGTTTATAGAGCAGATCACAATCATCCAGGGCAGGACTCAGGGAGGCTATGGGCTACTTCATAGCAAGAAGGGAAACTGAGGCAGAGAACCATCAAGTGTAGCAGAGGCCTGGTTTGGTGACTCCAATGGGGGCTGGCTCCCCCCACACCTTAAGGGTTCAGAGTTACCATCGAGCAGAATCATACCTGGGACTGTACGACATGATGCTACATTCTGGAGAAAGGACTGGGTGACAGAGTCACCTGAGTGACAAATCCTTCCAAGAACAAGCAAGTACTGTTTGGACTCTTAGTAAGCAGGTGACTGAGGGGTTTATTCATGGAGTTCTAAGGATGCTGCACATCTGGTCAGGAACCATGTCTGCTGCAAGTGTTCTTGGGAGGCAAAGAGGCAGGGCCATGAGGGGCTTGCACATAAGCCTGATTTTGAACTCAGCACCTGAAATTCTAACTGTGTAACCTGGCGCTGTTTGTTTACCCTCTTTGTGCCTCAGTTCCCTTATGTGTAACACAGGACATGATAACAGCCTGGGGCAGTTGGAAGGATTAAATAATTTCATGGATACAGAACTGTAGGAACACTGACTGGCTCATAAGAAACTCAGTGTGTGAGAGGGGCCAGAGAACACTGGGCTTTAAGTCCTGGCCCTCTGCCTCATTACATAAGTGGCATTTGTCCAGACTGCACAGAGTTACCATGTGGACAGGCAATCCACGACCTATAACGGTCCAGATACTGGCAGCTGTAGCCCTGAGTAGACAGACCACAGGTCTCTAGATCAGTTTAAGCATCTCCCTGACTGCTGCTGTCACTGGCTTTTGAAGCCCCGTATTCATGTCAGTAACACCCTGCGCATATTGACAGAGCCGAGAGTGACACCAACATGCCCCACACATCTCCCTGTTAGCATTTTGCAACTCCTTGGAACAATCAATCGCTTTGTTTATTCACAGCAGAAAACCTTTATCAGTGATTAAACTCCCAGACTCAGGAGTGGCCTGCCCTGACCCCCGAGTTCCGGGAACAGGAGGCCCACAACCCTGACGGCAGGACCCACAATAGCCTGTGCCTGGCTGTGTGGGGTCACAAAGGCTTACCTTCTGTTCCCCTGAGTGGGAACAAAGGCAAAAGTTCTTGGCTGTTCTTCCCTGGTGGAGTCTAAAGTGAAGCCAGTTGAATGGAGTTGTCAGAACTCCAAGTAAGCTTTGTCAAGGGGTCCTAGCACTGGGGACAGGTNTGCAGGGGAGGGGAGAGAACAGGGGCACACATGTGGCCTGGAAAGGGAGGGAGCCTCTGTGAGCCCCGTCCTCCAGCACAGACACCTTGGTCATGCTGGGGCTATGTGGGTTATGTCCCCAGTTCTATCCTGGACCCACTCGTGTCTCCCCACCCCCAGCCCTTGCCTCATCCCCCTGAGATTGTGNCCTCCTCCCAACAACTACCTGCTCCTCCTCATTCAGACACTGTCCAGGGCTCCTGGGAAGAGACCAGTGTTCATCTATGTTCACACACTGCAAACTGCATTCTAGGCCACTAGAGCCACACGCACAGTGGTGGCCCACCAGACTTGGCCCCCTAGTAATGTTACAGCCGTCTTGGCTTTGTCTGAACACTCTGTAATGTCGGCTCAAATGGAAGTTGCATGAAGACACACTTGTCAGAGTGCTTTCCCAACATTAATACATGAGCCCGTATTTATGCTTAAGGAGCCTGTTGACACTGTGGGAGTCCCTCATTACCTCCTGGTGGCCTAGAGGGCTATATTGCCTCCTGAGATGGCTTTGTACCTGGCTGTGAGGCTCCCATCTGCTGTCTTACCCCTCTCTTCTACGACTGTCCCTCTATGTCCCTTCTGCCTATCAGGCAACAACAGCTGTGGGAACAAGCCCGAGTNCAAGTACAGGCAGACCATGCTCCCTTCCAGTGATGGGAAGTGCCAGTCCATGGCTCCTTCCAGCCCTTAGCTCCTCTCTGATCATTTGTCCTCCCCAAGGATCTTGGGGTGCCATTGCCCCCACTCTCTCTGGAGTATCACCTCCCCATTTCAGAGTACCTGTCACACCTGTCAAGTTCCCTCTGCTAAACTGGGTGATGCATCTACATGTTCTGAAGATGGGATACAGGTGTCTTGGGAGGGTTCACTTTTCTGAGCCTTCTTCCCATCCCAGACCCCTCCCTTGCACCCACTGCCCTCTAGCACTGAGACAGGGACCCAGGGCCTCGTGCATGCTAAGCCCACATGTACCACTGAGTTATAGCTCCTGCCTTTGTTCTGCTTTTGAGACAGGTTTCACTAAGTTGTCCAGGATAGGTTTGAACTTTTGGTCCTCTTGCCTCAGCATCCCAAGTTCTGTATGACAGACTGGTACTGCCAGGCCCACTGATCTAAGGTTTCTATGTGCAGGGCACTGTGCTGGGTGCCAAGGATACTGCAGAAAACAGACCTGACCCTGAGCTTGGGTTTAGAGCTCAGAGCAACAGGCCTGAACCTGTCCCTGCAGTAGCTGTTGGGAGAGTATGATGGAAAGTCCTGGTGATCCAAGAGCCNAGCCCCACCTGTGGAGGNCAGGAAGGGCTTCCTGGAGACAACGACTCNGGAACTAACCTTGAGGTCAAATGGACNGGAATTAGCTGTCTGGGGCAAAAAAGGCCCAAGCTACAAGCCAGGCCTGAGCTCCACACCAACGACACTGCTATCTCCACATGGGGGCCCTGTCTGTTGTGGGACTGTGTCCCCATCACCGCCCCCCACCCCCCAAGGATTTGGCCTGTCCCATCCTGAGGTCTCAGCTCAGGTCTGTCCACCCTACCAGCCTCCTCCTAGAGACTTTTTCTCCCTGCCCTGTGTCTTTATCTGCTGAGCCATCTCACTGGCCCTGCTCCACCCTGTTAACACCTCACAGAGGGAACTGACGCCTGGAGACGCTCGCTCCATACAGAGTGGGGCCTTCAGTTACCACGCCATATGGCTCTCACAGTGGTAGAAGGTGCTGGGTGAGAAGCGGGCCTGGGTGCTTGGAGAGGTAAAGACATGTTCCAAGGAGCAGTTGAGCCATGTTTTCTAGTAATTCTGACGTTGCAAATAGCATTAAACAAGGTGTGAGACTTGCATATCTTCCTGGAGGGGCCCGGAGCCCTAAGCATTTTTGCTTCTGTGATTCTGAATCTGGGTTTCCAAGGCTCATTCCCCACTTGACATCTTACAGGGCTTTGGTATTGTTGCCAGCTTCAAATCCTCTGAAGGGCAAGAGAGGATCTCAGAGTTTCACCTTTGCCCCCCAGGTCACAGATCTCCTGGTGGATGAATCCAGTTTCACTGGAGAAGTGGAGCCATGCAGCAAAACAGACAGCCCATTNGTGGGCGGCGGGGATCTCAGCACGCTGAGCAACGTGGTCTTCATGGGGACACTGGTGCAGTGTGGGAAGGGTCAGGTAAGCNGCACCCCGGGGTCCTGGCTGTGCAGCTCCAGGCCCTGTGTTACCTCCCTCTCTCCTCCACACAGGGAGTTGTGATNGGAACCGGGGAACAGTCTCAATTTGGAGAAGTGTTCAAGATGATGCAGGCAGAAGAGGTGAGGGTCGTGTGGCCACAGGTGGCTGCGGGTGGCCTCTGTTTGCATCAGGGTTGTGNTAAGTCAGAGTCAGCCCTGCTCACCTACCGAAAGTTGGAGGCCACGGGAAACAAGAGCATGTTTTGTGTTTTTAATTTCCAAACTTAGCATGTGTGCTGGTGAGATAGCTCAATGGTAAGGGCACTGGCTGCCAAGCCTGATGGCTTGAGTTTGATCCCAGGGACCCACATGTGGAAAAGAGAACAACTCCCAAAAGTTGTCCTCAGTACTCCATGTGTGCCCCTCCCCAAAAAACAAATAAAACGTACCATGTTTATCAAATATATGTGCATGTGTACCCCATATAGTCGCCACTCAGAACAGTCATAGAACCATGGGGTCCTAACATGCCATTGTCCTCCCACGCCCCCTACCTGCAGACGCCTAAAACTCCGCTGCAGAAGAGCATGGACAGGCTGGGCAAGCAGCTGACTATCTTTTCCTTTGGCATCATCGGTGAGTGGAGTTATTTCCTGCTGGACTCTGGAGAGTAGGGCCNGCCGTGCTGGTGAAATTTCAGGGGCTCCGTGTTGGGCGCCATGCATCACTGGAGAAACTGGGGTTCCTTCTTTGGGTTCTCAGTCTCATTAATAGAAGAATTTTAAAATGGAAGGGAGCTTGAGGACATTTTTATTAAGAGTTTGAGAGAAAATAATAGGGCACCTTCCAGGGGGAAGAAGGTGGGGGGGAAAGGAAGACAGAAATACATGTCTTTCTAGAGTCAGACCAGAATGTTCTGCCATGGAGGTCAGCAGGCAGCCATGTGGAAAAAGAGGCAAGGTCAGGGATGGCTTCGGAGAAAGAACGAGAAAGCCCAAAGCGCCACAGAAAACGTTTTGGCTTTGGCCAGTACCTGAAAGAAAGAGCTAGGGAAGAATAAAAAGTTAGGACTCAGAAAGGGGCCAACTTATCAGAGTTGCCTCATGAGGCTCTGTGAAGAATTGCAGCAAGGGCAGGTTTTCCAAGGAGGAAAAGTACATTATGTCCTTAAGGGGATAATTATTCCTCCCACCTCCTTAGACTGACTTAAGGTGAATCAGCTTCCTTAGGGGTGGTCTCTAGCTGGTGATTGACAGACCCAGCTGGACTAACTCTTCAGGGAGGAAACAATGACCTGTAATGCTCTCAACTTTGGAGCAGGTCAGAATGCCCTGTCTCTACTGAGAGCCATTAGGAANTGGCCCATCTTCAATGGCCTTTCCAGATCCCATAATGACACTGTTAGTGGAGTGACTCAGATTAAGGAAGGCACCTGCTGAGAGCTCCAAGTTAGTGTGTCCTGGAACAAAGAATTGGNCCAGAGACTTGTGGATGGTGAGAGAAATAGAACGACTTATTCAGGAAGAAAACGGTGTGGTGGAGAGTGGTGTAGGTGAGAGTGAGGACAGGGCCCGGATGCAAGCCTTGCACCCTTCCATAGGTCATTTACACAGAGCCCCTCTCTGGGAGAGCTTGCACATGCTCTGTGTTGTTACCTGCAGCCCTGACAGGGAGGGGTTTCCAGTCTTTCTAGCTGGCCTAAGTGCTCTAGGGATCTGCCCTTCTCTACCCCATAATGCTGGAATTAAAAGCACACGTATCCATGCCCAACTTTTTACGTGGGATGGGTGCCAGGGGTTCAAACTCAGATCCTCTTGCTTGCAGAGTCTTGTCAGGGACAAGATGAAATTTCTTCGGAAAAAAAAAAAATGATAGTGATGGAGGTCAGGTGTGGTGACATACATCTTTAATCCCAGTAGCACTCAGAGGTAGAGGCAGGCAGATCTCTGTAGGTTGGAGGCCAGCCTGGTCNACATAGTGAGTTCCAAGCCAGCCAGGGCTACACAGTGAGACCCTAACTCAATAAATAAATAATGTTGGNCCTAGTTTGTGAAATGCTTGCCTTGAAAGCATGAGGACCTGAGTCNAATCCCAAAACATATTTAAGAAGCCAGGTGTAGGTCATTGAGTTGAGTCAGTGAGTAAAGATTCTTGCCACCAAGCACAATGATGACCCAAGTTCAATTCCTGGAACCTACAAGGTAAAAAGAGAGAACTGACTCCTGCAGGTTGTCCTCTGACCTCCATATATATGGCATGTGCACCTGAACATATACGTATACAGACATATACATGCACNCACAAAGATATTTGTAATTTAGGAAATTTTAAAGGAATATTCAAAATAAAATCTGGGTGTGGTGGTGTGTGCTTATAATCCCAGTGCTGAGGAGGCAGAGACAGCTGGATTCTTACAGCTCTCCTGCCAGCCAGCTGAGCCAAATCAGCAAGCCCTGAATCGCCATGAGAAACCACATCTGAAAAACCAAGATAGACACCCCCTGAAGAACTAGGCTGAGGCTGTCCTCCAGCCCCCACATGAACACCTGTGCACATTCACAGGCACACCCTTGGGTACCTGCGCACATTCNAATATGCATGCATGTGCACACAGATGTCCAAGGTAGAACGAAGGCTCATATGTGACTGCCATGTTAAAGTAGAGCTTAATCCCATGGCATGCCTATGGCAAGACACACACTCACTGGCATGCTTATGGCAAGACACACACTCACTGGCATGCTTATGGCAAGACACACACTCACTGGCATGCCTATGGCAACACTCACTGGGGGATTTTCCTCTGAAGAGCCCTCTAGGGGCTTCTAGGGGTGTCAGCTGAGTTCCCAGGACTCCTGGAGGCCCATGGGAGCTGTGGGGAAGCTGGCAGAGTCTCTCTAGGAGATGATGGTATCTA
>LZPO01110810.1:955815-965933 GCA_001675575.1 Neotoma lepida | reverse complement strand
CATATATTACACTAGTTCCCTGACTCTGGAATTGCCTCAGAAACTCTGTCTCCAATAAATGAGAGTGGTGAGAATGTGAAAGGACTTAACAGGCACTAATTCACACTAAGATGTGACTGCCTGACTGGAGAGGTCCTGTCCCAACTTGGGGAGGTAGTTTAGCAGGGAAGTGGTCAGGGCAGAAATGGTATAGGAGGCAAGTGCATTGTGGGACTGGAAATTGAGTAGAATGTCCGCCAGGGGCAATGACAAGCTTCACTATATGAAAGCATNGTCACCAATGCCAGTTGAGATTCACATCACTCTTGGGTGTATTAAGTCTGGTTCAACTTTTCTACTCAGCCTGGCTGTGGCGGCCATCCCAGAGGGGTTGCCCATCGTTGTCATGGTGACACTGGTCCTGGGGGTCCTGCGGATGGCTAAGAAGCGGGTCATTGTGAAGAAGCTGCCCATTGTGGAGACTCTTGGTGAGGGTCCCCTCCCCCCCAATGTAAACTGAGTCAGGTGGAGGTGTGGGGTTGGGACTGCTCACCTTCTAGAGTGTTGCATGAACCTCAGGCTTGGCAGGGACAACTCACCTCTCCAAACCTATTCCCATGGTGCCAGGCTGCTGTAATGTNATCTGCTCTGACAAGACAGGCACGCTGACAGCCAACAAAATGACAGCGACCCAGCTCGTCACATCCGATGGGTTCCACGCTGAGGTGAGCCTCGTGCTATCTCACAAGGCAGGAGACCAAAGTGTACCCTGCCAGCCCTTCTCCTGACCAGAGGAATTACACAAAGTCTCCTAGAACAGTGAGGAAAAGATAAATACCTTGGAGGAGTTCTGTCCAAGAAAGTATTGTGACCAATTTAAGATGGCTTCTTTGATTTTTTTAATTATCCAATTTTATTTTTTATATTTTTGCAGGATGGAACCAAAGTATCTCCTCCGTGCTAGACAGGCACTGTACTACAGAACCGTACTCCCAGCCCCTCATTAACAACCCACCCCACTTTTGTGGTTCTGGGGATTGCCTGGCATGCCGGGTAAACACTCTACCCCTGAGCTGTCTTCCTCAGCTCGCTCTCCACTTTCATTAGAAGACAAGGTCTTGCTCTGTATCCAGGCTGACTTTGAACTTGAGATCTGCCTGCCTTAGCCTCTCCACTAGCTAGGCTTACAGGCTCGGGTCACTAGGCCTGCTGCTTTGGGGCTTTTGGAAACAGGGTCTCACTCTGTATAGTCTGGACTAGGCTGGAACTCGCTGTGTAGCCCAGGCTGTTCTGGAAATGCGATGAGTCTTCTTGCCTCAGCTTCCCACATGCTGGGGTTGCCAGGCGTGGGTCACCACTCCCCAGCTCGTTACAAAATTTAAAGGCTACATAAGTACCTGTCACCACCCATGACAAACTGACCGAGTCACTGTTTGTGTTTCTGTCTCTCACATGGCACGGTTCATGCTCCCTGAACCAGCAATTTTATGTCTGGATATTTTTCCACAGAGCTTTCCAGAGTAAAAGATCAGCAAATGAGGGCCCATTGGCCATGGCTCTCTCTTGTCAATAATGTTTTTTACTTTCTAAAGGGTTTGTTGTTGTTGCGTTTTTTTGAGACAGATTTATTTATGTGTATGCCTGTGTGCTGGGGCAGGCGTATAAGTACAGTGCCCTTGGAGGCCATAAGAGGGCGGTGGAGCCTCTGAAGCTGGCATTACAAGCAGTTTNGAGCCATCTAGTGATGGTCCTGGGAACTGAACTTGGGTCCCTTACTAGACCAGTATGCACCCTTAAACCACGGAGCCACCTCTCTGGCCCCTCAATACCATTTTCTTGGCACACTGCCAGGCCCGTCTGTAAACTTTCCATGGCTGGTTGCTTTCCAGCCCCAGGCTGCACTATCTTGGTTGACAGGTTTATGAGCTGCAGAAGCCTAGATATTTCCTCTTGGCTTAGGTACAGCTCCTCCCAAGACGTCTCTGTTTGCACCTTAGCTTGTCTGGCCCTTGTGCAGTCATGACCTCCACCAGGAGCGCTTGCAGCAGTTTGCCATAGTGCATGCAGCCTCTACCGTCAGAGAGAGGTCCTGGGCGGCAGACAGTCTGCAGGGTCATCCTCGTGTAGGCTCATGGCCTTGGGGTGACCGTAGGAGAGGGAACGGGTGCCATCCAGGGTTTGGGGGTTGGCTCTTGGTAATACCCTCCATCTGCCATGTCCCTCCAGGTCAGTGGAGTTGGGTACAGCGGCGAAGGTTCTGTGTATCTCCTCCCATCCAAGGAAGTAATCAAGGGATTCAGCAATGTTTCAGTGGGGAAGCTGGTGGAGGTGAGTGTTGGGTCGCCATAGTGGGACAGGAAGGAAGTGACCGACTGACCACAGGGCTTAGGCTGTCACAGCTGCAGACATCACCCTCAGCTGGATGGGAAGGAAAGGCGGGCCTGGCTGGGCTTGTGGGTGCAGATCATCACATTGTCATATCAGGTGTGGCTCTCCTCCACATAAGCCATCTGCTCTCCCTGCATGGCAAGCGGCCTCCAGGAAGTCAGGGCCGCCTCCCAAACAGTCCCTCCTTCAGGTGGGCCCTACTCTGCTGCCTTCCCTCCCCTCACCCCGCTCAGAAACAAACTCAGAGAAGCCTCTGGAGGACTGAGCTCAGCTCCAGTGTGGCAGGGAAGTGGCAGCCACCCACACTCTGCCAGGGTGGCAGGGAAGCAGCAGTCACCCACGCTCTGTCAGGTTTCTAGACTTTTCTCTAAGCTAACTGTGTACTACAGAACACTTCCATAAAGCCTGTGGCTTAAGTGATGCCTGCTTCTCCTCCCNTGCAGCCATGGCCACTCTCCAGCCCCAGAGCACAGTGTCACCCCAGGTGGAGACCTACTAGAAGTCACTACCACCCCACCACCCTACCTCAGACCCTAGTCCACCTGCACCCAGTGCTCTCCTACAACAGCTTCTGGAACCAGCACTNCTCCTAAGCCATTTCCTAGCCTGGTGGTATAGGCCTGGCATCCCAGCTACTGAGTCAGGAGGGTTGCAAGTTCAAGGCCAGGCTGGGCAACTTAGCAAGCCCTATCTCAAAATGAAAAACTAAAAACAAGTCTAGGGTATGTAGTTCAGTGGTAGAAGGCTTGCCTAGCATGTGAGAGGCCCTGAGTTCAATGCCTGAAGAAGGGGGATGGAGCCTTGTGTGTTTCTAAGACACCGATTTATTTGAAGGAAACTCTTGTTGCCTGGCCCAGCTCTAAGGTCATGCCTACAGTGTCCAACATTTTAATGGTGTGGGTGAGCTCAGGGACCAGGTGCTAGATTCCAACACTGACTGCAGATATTCCCAGGCAGGCTGCGTCGCCAACAACGCTGTCATCAGGAAGAACACTGTAATGGGACAGCCCACAGAAGGGGCCTTGATGGTGCTGGCCATGAAGGTAAGAGGTCAGAAGAGAACAGCAGTGTCCTTCTCTGTGACTCTCCACTTGTTCCCTTGAGACAGGGTTTCTCACTGAACCTAAGCCAGGCTGGCAACCAGCAGGCCCCAGCCATCTTCCTGTCACCCACCCTGTCTTCCAGCAGCACTGAGGGTTCAGGCACACATAACCACTTGCTGACCTAGAAGTTTTGGTTCCAAAAGGAGAAATGCTCCCACCGGGAGACACAGCAAACATTCCACTGAACTGGAAGCTTCCCCCTGGCCACTTTGGGTTTCTGATGCCCTGAAGCAGACAGGCTAAGAAAGGAAGAACAGTGGTAGCACGATCCTGTTACCAAGGGGAACTTGGATTGCTTCTCCACAATGGAGGTGAGAAAGAGTATGTCTGGAGTACAGGGGACCCTTCAGGGCACCGTGTCCTGTGATTAAAGTCAATGGGAAACTACAACCCAGTCCAGGCAGGGTGGCGCACAGACCCATCAGGAATGAAGATGTGGGTCACTCAGTGCTTGTTGAGGGTAAAGGAAATACAGAATTGGTAGTAGAAAAAAGCAGTTATGTGAACCCACAAGAGTCTGTTAAAGGATCTCAGGAATTTATTAAGATATAAAATGGGGATAATACACTCACAGATACAGAACAAGATAAACACCGCTGCTTATCCAGCTGTCATTGTCCTCTGCTCTGTCCAGGAGTGATAGGAACCAACTGCAAGCTGCTCCACACTGCCTGATCCAGTCCTCAATACTCAAGAGAGATCGTGACCCCTCTCTCTCTCCTCTTGTATATGGTCACATATACAACCAAGACCATACCCATTGAGTCAGATACCCCAAAAGTCATTGGCTAAATGGAATGAATTCCCACAACACTTCCCCCTTTTTTGTTTAAATAAGGTTCTAAACCTAATACAAAGTTATATACAATAAGAACAATTATCAAGTATTGTCTAGAAGAAAGAAAAGGTAATAACACAAACAAAAGTGGAACTACAACCAACAATAACAACATCAAGCAAGAAACATATACTAAATGTCTGAGCCAAAGGTAATTGGCAAGTTACAGAGATTACTCCAATAGCTGTCCTATCCTAAAGAACCTAATCTTGTGCCTGATATGCTCTTAGCTAAGACACNAGAGGATTATAATTGTAACTATCTAGTCTTCAACCCCATCAAAGACCTGAGAAGGAAAATAATATTATCTGAGTAAGCAGAAAGTACAAGCAAGCAATTTCCAAAAAATGCAAGGAATGACAGAAATAGCTGGCTGCCTGGACAGTCACCCAATGTTTCTCTGCAACGTTGGGGCATCCACTATTGGTTACAGGCCTAGAATATCTGACAGACCATCTTCAGAAGCAGGAAAATTTTAAAAACTGTCTTACACTGTCTTGGCAAGTTTCAGCATTTGCTTTTCCTTGTATCCTGCTCATCCAGATTGGACAGCGTGCTTACTGTCAGCAGTCGAAGCAAAGGTAGTTCTTTGCCCAACAGGTCATTTTTTGCCAAGACGACGACAAATTCCATATGGAATGTCTTCAATGTCTGCTGCAGGCCTCAAGAATATGAAATAGAGATTCAGCTGTATACGATAAAGCTATACTTTGAAGGACAAGTAATCCTCCTAGAGGAGAAGTCAAATATCAAGGAATATTTGATGGTATTCAGCTTTTAACTATATCAGCTGTTTCCATAATGGCAAACAGTATAAGCCTCTCAGACCTACTGCTGCTCTGTACTAGGTAACACCCCTACAGAGACACCCTAGGCTTAGGAGACAGGCAGATGTGTAAATGCATAGGTTTATTTCTTGTGCANATGAACTCAGACCATCCCTTTCTCTCACAGGCCTAGTGGCTTGCAGAGCTATTGACTCAGAATAAAAGGGTTTTTTGCATAATCAGGTGCAGTGAAGACTGGGGCAGAATTCCTGACTCTGAGTTAGGGTTAGAGTGGCTCGGCCCAAGGAGAAAGCAGCAAGGAAAAGTTTTTGCAGATGGTAGGTGGATTTGAGTCAGGTCATGAGATAGGAGAGGAAGGGAAGATGGAGGATGGAGGAACGGAGGACGAGGATGAGGTTGAGAGCATACGAGCTTAGTTACGACTAGGACTAGGAGAGGACAGGAAAAGAAGGGACAGAGATGAGCTGAGTGTGAGGATGGAATTGAAGCTGTGTAGATAGAATTTTGTTTTAGAGAAGTAAAGTGGATGGATGAAAGAGCACGGTGTACATAGATTCTTTTCCCTCAGGTTACCCCACACTGGCCATAGCATCTTCCCTAGGACTCTGGGAGAAGTCTTCTCAGGGTAGGCCCCTGGGAAAATTTTGATAAATGCCCAACATCCTCTCAGGAGCAGATAGGTGCCGCCAAGAGCAATCATGTCTCACATCAACATAGTTATAAATACCAGCTAAGGCCAAGTGACCAATTACAGAAACAAGGATTATAGTTGACATGAATGTTCTGTCACATTTGTTAAGAATGTATTTGTACTGGTGGTGGTGGTGCACGCCTTTAATCCCAGTGCTTGGGAGGCAGAGATTTCTGTGAGTGTGAGTCCATCCTGGTCTACAGAGAGTTCTAGGACAGCCAGCACTGTTAGAGAAATCTTGCTCAGAAAACAAAAAACAAAACAAACAAAAATGTGTTTGTGCATAGATACACATATATTAAGCAAATATTTGTGTTTTCTTTCTTTCTTTTTCATGTAATTATATTGATTCTATCAGTTCTGTTCCTTTAGAGAACCCTGACTAGTATACACAGGTTCTGGGGATTTGAACTCAGGTCCTCATGTTTGCACAGCAAGCCCTCTTACCTGCTGAGCCATCTCCCCAGCCCTAGACATCATGTTTGTGATCTGCCTACCCCTCTTTTATATCACTTTCACAATATTATTAGTTTTCGGTAGTGAGAATGGAACCCAGGGCATCATGTCTGCCTGAGTCGAACTCCAGCCCTTTTTACTTTGAGGAATGCCCTTGCTGTGTGGCCCAGATTGGTCTTCAACTCACAATCCTGCCCACCATCACATCTCCATGTTTTGTGAACTTCTCCTGGGGTGACACAAACAAACATCTACTCACCCAAATAGGGCACCCCCAAAAAAATCAGTTCCATCCAGGCCCAGCTTGGTGGGTGATTGACTTCATTGGGTTTGCTCAAAGTAGCATGGTGACCCCAAACAGCNNCATCCCTATGGAGCCCAGCNCTGATCTGGTGTGCCCCCTGCAGGCAATCTTCTGCCTTCTGAATACTCTAGCATATCCCTGCTGCAGCTGAGGTAGGGTTGAGGAGGTGAGGGTCGGATGCCCTCCCTACCCCTCCTTCTGAGGGTATGTCAACAGGCCTCATTTTGAGGATCTCTTGGGATGAGTCACAGCTTCTTGGATAAAGATACTGATGGTTGCCCATCTCAGAGGACACTATTTCACAACACAGCCACTGTTCACCACCATGGGGGCTGCTTACATACCTGTGCTTTGAGAGGAATGGGGGGATAGAGGAGTGGGGATCCCTTTCCAGGCATGGTGTCACATGCCTTTAATCCCAGCACTGGGGAAGCAGAACTAGGCAGATCTCTGTGAATACAAGTCCAGCCTNATCTATATAGCAAACCCCAGGCCAGCCAGGGTTACAAAGTGAAACCCTGTCTCAGTGGGGGAGCAGGGTCCTCAGAGCCCCTCCTTTCCCCAAGCCGTTCCCACTTCTACGGAATTCCTTTTTCTCCCAAACACTGTCTCTAATGCGTGGGATGGATGCCTGGCTAACATTGGTTTGCTTTTGGAAACCCAAGTTTGACCTGGTGAGCGATAGACCCCAAAGCCGTCAAAGACCACGACCACATAGATGATGGTCCTGCAGGCCTCAGACTGCACTCTCCCAAATGCTGTTGTTCTCCAGAAGTTTCCAAAGGTGCTGAGGCAAAGGCTTGGTTCTGGGACAAGAGAAAAAACTGTTTCCTGGGTGAGACCTTTGAAAACAGACAGCCTTCCCATAGCTACTGCTTGGGTTTCTGTAGTTTGGATGCTGATTTACACAGACAGAGATTAGCACACAGCAGTGATTCTCAACCTGTGGGTCACAACCCCTTGGGAAGGGGGGGTGCAAATGACCTTTTCACAGGAAGTCACCTAAGGCTATCGGAAAACACCTATTTCCAATTTCTGATTTATAACAGTAGCAAAATTACAGTTATGAAGTAGCAACAAAAATAATTTTATGGTTGGAGGGTCACCACAACATGAGGAACCATNTTGAAGGGTTGCAGCAGTAGGAAGGTTGAGAACCACTGGCCTACAGCCTGGCTTGGGATGACTTCCTGAAAACATCCCATCTTATGNTCTAGATGAACTTAGGTGGTGTCAAAGATTCCTACACACGGAGAAAAGAGATTCCCTTCAGCTCAGAGCAGAAGTGGATGGCAGTGAGGTGCAGCCCGAAGAATGAGGTGAGCTTGGCTTGTGTTGAGACAGAGTCTCACTGTGGGGCCCAGGCTGGTCTGGAAGCCTCCTGCCTCAGCATTTGAGAGCTGGGATGACAGGAGAATACCATGGCTGTGCTGTCCTCCCACCCTTACCAACATAAGGCACAGACACCTGGGGGACGAGGATGGCATGCCCAGCACCTTCCAAGAGCTTCCACACAGTGAGGTGACAGCCATGAACCTGGCATTCTGACCCATGATGCTCACAGTGGGGACCCTGACCCAGCCTTGTCCCTGGGGATTAGCAATGTGGAGTCTCCGGCTCCTATTAACCTGCATTGGNAAGTCCAGNTGTGGATCCAGGNACCTGTTTGTTTGGGGGATTCTGCTAGGCTCAAGTGTGAGGCAGCTGTCTATGCATCAGGAAGCACTCAGTGACAACAGATTTTTTTCCTTTTCTTTTCCAAGGATCAAGAAGATATTTACTTCATGAAGGGGGCCTTTGAAGAAGTGATCCATCACTGTAGCATGTATAACAACGGGGGCATCCCCCTGCCTCTGACACCCCAACAGAAGTCCTACTGGCTGCAGGAAGAAAAGAAGATGGGCTCGCTTGGCCTGCGGGGTTGGTGTCACGGCTCCCTCCTCTGCCCACTGGGGCTCTGAGTTTACCTGTAGTGTCGCTGGGATGCATGAGAGCAGGGTTGTGGGTGAATCTGCCACCAGCCAGAATGCAGGCAGGGGTGAGCTGACAGCAACTCCCAATGTGAAACTTCACAGTCAAAGTGCCTAGTCACCCCTAGCCACCCATGACACCCGTTAATCCAGGGTCGGCTTGTGTATGGAGGGGTGTTGCTTGCCAAGTTCTCTAGGGCATATAAAGTTTGTACCATGAACGCTAATTTCAGGCACTATTTCACTCCCTGCTTCTGCCATGAATACCCAGAACTCTCAGATGAAGGAGACACTTCNTTTCATGGTATANGCAGTTTTCTCAGCTTCAGGGTCAGTGTCTTTCCCATCAGGCTGATGTTAAAACCCTTGTGCCATTTGCTGCCCTGTCCCTTGTTGGAGAAAACATCTCAAAGCACTCTGGAATACTTGTATTCCATGGGGGCAGGGCTAGGAGAGGCGCTGGGCTCACCCTATCCATTATTCAACCTCCCTCCTTTGGGGACAGATGAGTGTGCATTGAGCCTGTGGCAGTCGAGGCTGTGTCCCAGATTGCCTGTCTGCCATCGCCCCGGGGCATCAGCTGAACAATCAGCCCTGTGTCATCCAAGCTGTTTCCCATACCCCTCCCTCCCTATCCAGTGCACCTGTGATGCCCTGAGGGTCACAGTAGGGCTTGCTAGGACTAAAGATGGTCACCAGCCCCCAGAAACCTGTCCTTGTGTCTCTCACAGTGCTGGCCCTGGCGTCTGGGCCTGAGCTGGGGAGACTGACATTCCTGGGTTTTGTGGGCATCATCGACCCCCCAAGGGCTGGCGTGAAGGAAGCAGTTCAGGTCCTCTCTGAGTCTGGTGTGTCAGTGAAGATGGTAACAGGAGATGCTCTAGAGACGGCCTTGGCCATAGGTAACCAGGGTGAGGGGCTGGGAGTGAAGGGCCTCACGCCCAGCTGAAAGGGCTCTGAGCTGTGTAGACCAGTGCTCTCTGCTCGAGCTTGTGTCCAAAATGGGGAAAAGTCCATATGTAAACTGAGGACCTACTATGTGTTTAGGGGCTCTTTAGGCACAGTTGGCATCCCACACCATGAAGTTCCTTCCAGTCTGGCTTCCTCCATTGGCTGGGTTTCTTTGACAAGTCAAAGAGTCACTCTGGTCCTCAAGTCTCTTCATCAGCAGTGGGCTAGCAGGCCTCCTCTGCCTCCTCTAATCATTCCTGTTGAGCTGTCATGTTGGCTTTGCCCAACTCAGCCCTGTGCTATGAGGTCACAGCCAGAGTCTCAGAGCCTTCATGTGAGGTGCCAGTGACACTTCCCAGCAGTGTGGCCTCAGGGAAGCCAATTTTCNAGTAGTTTCCTCAATATGGGCAAATATAGGTTCACCCTGGTTATCAGACACTGAACCCAGATGGGCTAAGGTTAGGTGTATTGCATGCTGGGTGGGACAGGACCACAGTTCGGGCCCTGGAGTTACTCCTCAGCCCTAACTCCCCTCCCAAGGAAGAACCATCGGCCTGTGCCATGACAAGCTGAAAGCCATGTCTGGGGAGGAGGTGGAAGGCATGGAGCAGGATGCACTGGCTGCCCGAGTGAGGCAGGTGGGTTCTCCC
>LZPO01110810.1:877400-903813 GCA_001675575.1 Neotoma lepida | reverse complement strand
AGAAAGAAAGAAAGAAAGAAAGAAAGAAAGAAAGAAAGAAAGAAAGAAAGAAAGAAAGAAAGAAAGAAAGAAAGAGAAAGAAAGAAAGAAAACAAACCTGATTTCTCTCTGAGCCATCTGCTTTCGAGGTGGGAGGAAACGCCTCCCAGGTCCCTTGAGGACAATTGTCCTTCTGGTACAGCAGCCTCCAGGCTTCAGTGCTCCTCCCTGCCTGTCTCCTGTGACTGAGCAGTGATCTGGATGAGGGAGTCAGTTAACAATGCCCTAAGTAAGAGGAAAGCTGGGGTTCCCTCAGCAGGACTGCCTGAGGCTCCAGTTTTCAGCATTACAAACCAGTGAAGGGCTCTGGAAAGAAACATTGTGTGGTAGCCCAGCCTAGGGGTGCTCAGCAGGCCACCAGACTGGTGTTCACTGGTTCAGGCCACCGGGCTGGGCAGGTGTCACTTACACTCCAGGAGTCTTTGAACATAGGTGGTACTGTCAACTTCATCACACAATCAGAGANGTGGGGGAGGGGCAGAGGACTTGGTCAGGCACTGTGCTAGCGGGGAGCAGAGAAGGATTGAAAATCACACAGAGCATGGGCTGGGTTACTTGGGAGGGGTTTATGTGTCTGTTCTCCCTTGGGTGGCTAGCCTATGCTTCTGACCATCGCAGCCTCGACCCAGCATAGGTGGGAGAAATCTGTACTCATCTACACCTCTGGTATGACCCATGTGGGGTGATTTGACAGGATCCTTGCTCTCTCTCTCCATCTCAGAAGTGCCAGCCTGAGTGCACAAAAGCATAGCTGTCACCGGAGTTGTTCCTGACACCAGTGTGCGGGAGATGAGAGCATTCAGCTGTAGGTGAACTCCTGACACAATGACTCCGTGGACTGTAATTACAGAGAATTATTGACAGAGTTGGCATCTGGCATTTGGTGGGGGCTGCCGTGTGCACCGTAGATGCCTACCAGATGCCAGGTGTGACCCTCAAAAATGTGTCCAGACTTCTAGTTCATTTTGTTATTTATTACTGCATGTGTCCATGATGCTTGTGTGTGGACGTGTGGATCACAGCACATGCACAGAGGTCAGAGGACAACTCCAAGGAGTTGGTTCTCTCCTTCCACCTTTACATGGGTTCCAGGGATCAAACTCAAGTCACCAGGCTTGCAGGGCAGGCCACTTTACCTAATGAACCATCTCACTGGCCCCATTATTTTTAAAACAGATTGTCACTATGTAGCCAAAGCTGACACTTAAACCATCATCCTCCTGCCTCAGCTTCTCAAGTGCTGGGGTTACAGGCATGTGCCATCATGCTACCTGCATGTCACTTTATACAGCAAGCAAAGAGAGGCAGAGACAAGGGGGAGCTGCAGGCACAGAACTGTGCCCCAACACTCCACAAGTTTTACCGAGTCCCTGCCCCATACCTGGGTTATTCTCGGTGCCAGGGACAGGGTCCGTGCATTCCTGGAAATGACATTGTGTCAGAAAAGACTGTCAACCAACAAGCAGGGTAACCAGTGGAAACAAATGCTCTGAAAATTCATAGGGCTGGGGGTGTGGCTTGGGGTCAGTGCTCACCTGGCATGTACAAAGCCCTGGGTGGAATCTGCAGTATCACATGCATTAGTCAGGTTCTCTAACTGAGCAGAACTGATAGCACAAGTGAGTGAGTGTGTGTGTGCGTGTGTGTGTGTGTGTGTGTGTGTGTGTGTGTGAGTGTGTGTATGTGTGTGTGTATGTGTGTGTGTTAGAGTGTGTGTGTTATTTTGAGACTGTATGGAATGTAGCACAACTTACTGTAGTGTCAAGGCTGATCCTTCTGTGTCTACCTCCCAAGTGCTAGGATTACAGGAGTGTCCACCACACTTGGTTTATATGGTGTGGTGGCTAATTTGGTTATCAACTTAACTGCATTTGAAATTAACAAAATGCAAGCCAATGGGGGCACTCCTCTCTCTCTCCACATATATGTGTGTGTGTGTGTGTGTGTGTGTGTGCTACGTAAGACAAGGTCTCAAAACAAGAATAATAAACAACTTGTGTCCTCAGCAGGGCACAAGGTAATGTTCTAGAAGAGGATCTGGAAAAGCCTCCCTGATGAGGTGACGTGGCAGAGATCTTTGTGGATAAAAGCATGAAAGCACCAATGCCAGCTTGGTCCAGGGAAGGGAGGGAGACATGAAGGAGCTCAGAACAGAACTGCCCTGTGCAAGGATGCTCCAGTCTTCAACAAGGTGACTGTGGTTTGGGGTGGGGTGGGGCGGGGATGCCCCTGNCAGTAAGAGTATCCGTCACCACTGGCCCTGAGTGGTGTCAATTGTCTTCTGCTCCTAGACTGGGGAGTCAGATAGGATGCTGGGCAGGGGAGGGGGCGGGTATCTGACATGGGTGGTAAAAGCCTCATGCTGGAGCTGCAGTGACCTGACCATCTCCACCTGTTGAGCTGAAACAGTTGGTGAAGGAGCCCCTTGGAACGTATTGAAGCGCTGATGGCTGCTTGCAGTGATCACGGGAGGAAGAAATGAAGGGAAGGAGGGAGGAGAAATGGGCCAGAGCTCTTACTGAACCAGCAGACTCNGGTTCAAACCCCAGTCCCATCCCCCTAAACTAGCAAGTTTACCCCTCTCTGCCTCAGGTTCCTCCTCTATTGAATAGGCCTCCACACTATCTTATCTGCCACTGAGTTCCTGAGGCAATGCTGTCACTTGACACCTCAAATCAAGCGGAAGCTCCACCTCTTCACATTGCCAGGTAGCCTTGACCCAGAGGCTTCTGCTGTNGTCATCAAACCACGATCTGATTTCTCAGTTGCAGCTTGGAGGCACAGGGACCCCCAGGGCATCCCAGGGCAGGCACCTTCCTTCAGGCTGTCAGTGAAAATACNGGTGGGAGTTCACATGTCTGCCAACCTTGGGGTCTCTATAGGCCAGATCTGCAGCCTCCAAAGGCTAGTTAGGGTGAGCTCTTCCCTCCACCTGAGACCCCAGGCACTGTGGCTGCCCTGACATCTGGCCCACCAATCTGCTCCAGACAGGACTTCATACTTGGTGTTTTATTTCTCTCCCTTCCTTTCAGCTCAGCAGCCACTCAGCCCCCAACACTCTCAGCACGGATCCCAGGCAGGAGTGGTCAGGACCCTCCCACAACATCTGCTCAGGACCTCATAAATCCACAGAAACAATCCCAGGCCCAAGCNCCTCCATGTCACACAGGATGGGGTACTGAAGGGGCGGGCTCCAGACACTCCAAGGAAAACAACACACAGGCTTGCTCAGCCTCATGCAGTGCCATGGAAACAGGCACAGGGAACCAGGCATCTGAAGAGAATGTTCTAGAATCTGTGAAAGGCCTGGCAGGAGCATGTGGGACCCAGAAACAAAGCTGGGTGTATCTGTCTCAGGCTATATAGGCCTCCCACAACCTGGAACCCCTCTGTCTCCACACCNCTTGTTCTAATGCTAAATGGGAAAGTGTGGGGGCACTGGCTGCCTGCTCCCCACGCCNTCCCCATTGGCTAAAACAATCCAGGTGTGTTTGGGAGAAATGCCAATCACTTAAATATCCCAGCTTGGGGGGTATTTTGAAAGTTATGAGATGCTGAGTGATGGTGACACGTCTTTAATTCCAGACAGAGGCAGGTGGATCTCTGAGTTCGAGGCCAGCCTAGTCTACAGAGTGAGTTCCAGGACAGCCAGGGCTACACAGAGAAACCCTGTCTCAAAAAAACAAAACAAACAACAACAAAAGAAAAAATGAAAACAAGCTGGAGACCAGGGTCAGGAGTGGCAAGACCGCTGGAGGATGTGGACACTTGGGAGATGGCACCGCCACTAGGTCCTGGGACACCTTCACAGTCCCAGGAGCAAGGAAGGNCTTGACACTCCCATCCAGGTTCCTTAGGTGACCTCTGATGTCCTTACACAGCCGTGGTGAGGATGAGCTTTTCTGCTTTAACCTCATCATAGTCACAACAGATAATTGCAGATTCACTTTATACCACAGGCTGGTCTTGAACTCCTGATCCTTCTGCCTCAGCCTCCTGAGAGCTGAGAATACAGATGTGAACCACTGAACCCAGTTTGCAAATCACAACTTTAATAGTAGTCCTGCACTGAGTGANCACAGTTTGCCATGCACCATGCCGAGTCCTTCATTCGTGGCCCACCAACCATGTGGTGTGTATTTTACAGCCATCTTTAAGATGAAGACTGTCACTATATTCTTATTTAAAAGGTCATGAGGATCAAACANGGTGTCACACACCTTTAATCCCAGCACCGGAGAGGCAGAGGCAGGAGTACCTTTGTGAATTGGAGGCCAGCCTANTCTACATAGAGAGTTCCAAGCCAGCCTGGGCTATACAGTGAGACTCTGTTTCAAAAAGGGATGGGTGGGGGAAACTGAGGCCCAAAGATGTTTGTATTTAAGGTGGTTGCACAATGTGGGGTTCCCAACGAGGATATAAAGGAAAGCTAAGGTGATAATGGCTCCAGTGCCAGCTGGATCTGGGGTGGTCGGGGGAGGAGGGGAAGGGTGCTGCTTCCTGATGGATACTCTGCCATCATCCCTGAAGCTGTCTACAATATAGTCCCAGAGTTGCCATGGCAACCCTGGTCTGCACTGTTTACACCAAGTGTGGCTAACGGCTTCTGACTCTATTGTGGCTTGAGAAAATGATTCCATTACTCATTCAACAAACATGTAAAAGTGCAGCCGGGGCAGATACAGACGCTTCCATCCCACAGCTAAGGTAAAGGAGCAGAAGAAAGGATGACAAAGAGTNCAGCGTTGGGGGCAAGAGCATGCCCTTCTCCTCACAGGCAGCCTGCTAAGTTAAGGTTTCTATTGCTGTGATAAGCACCAAGGAATTTACTTCAGCTTACAGCCTGTAGTCCATCATCCAGAGAACTTGCAGGAACCTGGAGGCAGGCGCTGATGCAGAGGCCCTGAAGGAATGTTGCTTGCTGGCTTGCTCTCCATGAATTGCAGAACCTGCTGTTTTATATCTCTCAGAACCACCTGCCCAGACATGGCACTGTGCATGGTGAGCTGGGCTCTCCCATATCAAGCATCAATCTAGAAAATGCCTCTCAGATCTGCTTACAGGCCAACCCTATGGAGGCATTTTCTCAATTAAGATTTCCTTCTTCCCAGATGGTTCTCACTGTGTCAAGGTGACATAAAAACTAGCCAGCACACAGCCTTGACTCGGTTTTAGGCCCTAGTTACGCTGCAGGTGTGTGAGCCCAGCATTGTTGCCTCTTCAGGTGTGCTTAAAAAAAAATGCTGAGAGCCGGATTTCATGGGAAAATCTCTCCAATTCAAATTTTGAGGAGGGCCTTCTGGGGNACTGTTATGCAAGTTGTGCACTGCACAATCTGGAAACACTGGTTGTGTTTGGTCCAAATACAGTACTCCATGCTCTCTGCTGCGTATGCAAGCTGGGTCATCACACCGGGGGCTGAGTCTAGCTGTGGCTCAGCAGCTTGCCTCACCCAGCTCTAGGTATAGACCTAGAAAGTTATCATACAGCCACTGACATAAGCCTTGGAAAAAGGATGAGCAGAGTGTGGTGACACAGGCCTGTCATCCCAGCAGGAGGATTGCAAGCTCAAGGCTAGCCCGGGCTAGATAGCAACATCTTGTCTTGAAAGAAATGAAATGATGGATAGTATTTGTGAATGTGAAAACATGCTCACAACATAGCACAAGTTACTGGTACAATTCCTTCCCTGGAGGAGACGAAAACAACACCCAAAGCTCCTCTGAGTTCCAATGACAAACCCAGAATCACTTCATCCCAGTTCCCTCTGGGGAACCAGTGAGTTAATTAGGTTGACGTAGAGAGCAATGGTGACGGGTTCTTTGTTTTTTGTTTGTTTGTTTTGTTGTATTTATTTATTTATTGGTTTTTCGAGACAGAGTTTCTCTGTGTAACAGTCCTGGCTGTCCTGGAATTCACTTTGTAGACCAGGCTGGCCTTGAACTCACTGAGATCCTCCTGCCTCTGCCTCCCAAGTNCTGGGATTAAAGGCGTACCCCACCACCATCTGGCACACATCAGTTTCTTAATTACATCTTTTTTAATTGAGGCTGAAAAGATATCTGGCTCAGCAATTGAGAGCACTGGCTGCTCTTCCAGAGAGCCCAATTTCCATTCCTAGCACCCACATAGTGACTCACAACTGTCTGTAACTCCAGTGCCAGGGGATCTGATGCCCTCTTCTGGCCTCCATGACCACTGTATGCACATGGTGCGTGGACGTATATGCAAACACACATAAAATATAAATAAATAAATAAATTAAAACATGTTCTCTCTCTTTTTATTTTCTCTCTCTTTCTTTCATCCTTTATGTGTGTGTGTGTGTGTGTGTGTGTGTGTGTGTGTGTGTGTGTAAGAGTAAAAGTCAAAGGAAGACCTACAGGAGTAGGTTACATGTTCCCCTTCTACCACGTGGATCCTAGGGATTGAACTCAGGTTGCCAGGCTAGGGAACAAGTACCTTTACCTGTTGAGCCATCTCACCAGCCCTCAAAACAATTAAAAATAAGATAAAATAGAGGTGGAGAGCGAACNAGGAAAGACTTGCCAATATTGACTTCTAGAGTCTACACACCCACACTAACAAGCACACACACACAAGAGGACCAAACATGGTCACAATTTGAAGACAAGAGTANACACATTATATTAAAGAGTCTGAAGGGCTGTACTCCTAAATGTGATGATGGCGACCCCTGGAAGGCAGAGTATGAATGTTTTGTCTTCACTTTTTGTGGAATTTTTATTGTAATTATAGTTTTTCCCTTTTTTGTTATTTTGTTTTGTTGAGACAAGGTTTCACGATGCAGTCCTGGCTAGCCTGGAACTCATTATGTAGACCAGACTGGCTGCAAACTCCACAGAGATCCACTTATTTCTGCCTCCTCAGNATTGGGATTAAAGGTGAGTACCACCAAGCCTGCCACCTCCATGCTTTTGGCACGCCAAAGAACTTTTTAAAAGAAAAATTAAGTCCATTCAAAAACTTCTATAAAATGGAGTCAAAGTTTCTTTTTCAGCCTGAGTGGGAGGGGCTGGCTTTGGGCCAAAGCTGGACCTCACACTGAATGGGAGGGGCCTTGGGGCTGTGTTGGGATACGTAGACTGCCCTCCCTCAACCCCAGCCAGCAGACTCAGTAGGCAGGACAGGACGTGGACTCTGCCTTACAAGTCTGTTTCTGGGTGTGGCTAGTGCTGTTGTCCCTAAGCAAATGACCATTGAAGGACCTGAGCCTCACCTGGCAGAGGTTTCGAGGGCTGCTCTGTCCCCACACATAGCAACTCACAGGTCGGAGGCACTCTTCAAGAGATCTGCTCTGAAAGTAAAATGGAATAGCAGGGTGCTAATCTGTGCGCTCACCCATCGATGCAGCACCCATTGTGAACTGTAACTGAAGTCCCAGAAAGACCCTGCACCTTCAATGGACCCTTCCATAAGGCTGGTTAACTGGTTCAGTGTCTGCAGAGCGGTTGGAATGTTGGAAGTCCAGAGCCTAATTTTAATTGATCTTGGATTATATTGAGCCCCCTAAACAGCTGTTCTTTCCCACTCTGTTGGACCTACCATCCTGTGACTAACAGATAAGATCCTTCAGGATGTGTTAATAAAGCCATATCCCACCAACGAAAAGGCTGAGTGTCTCAGATAGCATCCAAGACCTCTCCTTTGTTGTAACCTTCTCNATTCATGACTTCCTTTGCTCTGTTACTGTAAAATCTTCATGAAACTGATTCCAGGTTGGAATATGGAATTTGAGGTAACCTAAATCTGTGTTCCCGGGGCCCTGGTCACTCATCTTTGGCTCCAGAATAAACTATTCCCTTTGAGGTGCATGTTTGCAGATTGAGTGGTCATTATTGGGCACCTATTGTTTACTGGGCTCTGGGTTGCAGGAGCCTGGAGGAATCAGGTGGATACAGAAGTGTTCCTTGGCAGCAAGCACCCGGGCCAAAGCGGGCTGCTGGGGGAGGCAGGCGGTACTGGGTTCTGGAGGAGGCGCTGAGCCTGAAGACCATCTGGACAGTCCTAGAAGCTCCTGAGGAGAGACTTTGCTTCTAGATCGTTCAGACCAACACTTTGCTTCTCAACAGATCTGGCCTCATTTCGGGACAGCAGAAGGCTTCAGACTCAATTTGGAACATTTTTTTTTTTTTTAAACAGTTCTGGGTTTCAAAAACAAAGGCTCTGTGCATACCAGGCAACAGCTGTCACCAAACTCCACCTTCAGCCCTGCCAGTCTCCTGTGCTCCCCACTGCACCCCTGCAAATTGCCCTGGTCCCTAGCTCCCTGCTAGCTTTTCCTCCAGGTGGACTTTGAACCAAGCCACCTGTTGTAGGCAACATGGATCCCGCAGGCTGCTGGGTGTCCCATGGGGAATGTCTGTTTGGAAAAGCACAATTAGGGGCTGGGGAGATGGCTCAGCTCATTAGGTGCTGCACAGGCTGCAGGACCCGAGCTCAGATCCCCAGCACCTTCATCCACAACGTAAAAACTCCGGCATATGATACAGTGTTCAGGAGGCAGAGGCAGGAGATCCCTGGGACTCGCTGGACAGCACAAAGTCCAGTGAGAGAGCCTGTCTCAAAAAGCAGGGGGAGGGCCAGTGAGATAGCTCAGTGGGTAAAGGTGCTTGCTGTACAAGTCTGGTGACCTGAGTTGGATTCCTGGAATCCATAGCCAAAGAAGAGAACAGGCTCTGGAAAGTTGCCCTCTCGCCTCCACATAAGTGCCATGGCACGTGTGTGTGCAAGCCCATCACTGTCATCATCCACACATACACAATAAAACTAAATTAAATTTAAAATAATAAAACTGAGGTGGTGATTGGCTGAGGAAGATGCTCAACAATGTCCTCTGGCCTCTACATACACATGCAGACATGGCACACCCAACCACTTACACATGCACCCCCATAGGCATGCATACACACACACACACACACACACACACACACACACACACACACACGTACACAAAAGTACTCTAAGACCCTGCACAGTGGTGCATACCTGTAATCCCAGTACCAGGGAGCCTAAGGCAGGAATGTGAGTTTGAGGCCACCCTGTGCTATAGCGCTTAAAGAAACAAAAATATTTTTTCTTCAAAAATTAAAAGCAGATATAAAGCCAGGTGAGGTGGTACATGCCTGTAATCCCAGTACTTTGAAAGCTAAAGCAGGAGAGCAGTGAGTTGGAGGCCAGCCTGGGCTACATCGGAAGACCCTGTCACAAACAGCATCTGTAATCTTCACTCTAAATAGACAGAAGACTCACCTCACAGATTCCTACCCACTTATTAGGCAGACACTAATGTTTTCCTGCAGTTGTTTGTCTACCAAACGCTAGGCACAGGTGGGCTACACACACACACCTAGATCATGTTATTGCTGTGCCTGAATAGCACTGAGGATCTCGTGGGGTGCCCACATTTATGCTTGAGGATTTATGGGAAGATTCATTGTGTGCCTCCCCTGTGTGTGCCACCATGGTTTGGCAAGTCACCAAGAGTGACATCAGCCATGGAAACTGCTGGGGATGAGCCAAGGAGCAAAGAAACACATTAGCATCTGCTTGAGTGGGTTTGCCAGAAACTGGGGTGAACGGTTACCCCTTGTTCCCAGGGGCCCCCTTCCTCTCTTAATCCCCAATCCCTGCCTGCAGGCAGCACCCAAACCAGTTCTAACACAGAGCAGGAAGGGTTCCCCAGGCTCTGTAGGCCCAGTGCTCTCTTACGTCAGACCCTCCATGAACCTCCGGGCAACATCTGCCTCTCCTGTCCCACCCAGAGTCAGCCCAGCCTAGGAGTCTCAGCAGCAGGGTCCCCTCCCATGGCCTCAGCTCCTTAGGCCCATTAAGAAGGAGTAAGGGAGCTGGGTGGGCTTAGGGCCCTGGCTGGGGGGACAGCTGGTTTGGTGGTCAGATAGGTGAGCAAGACAGCCAACTTCCTGAGGTAGAACTCAGGGCAGAATCATTACCCAGAGGAAGTCCCTGGTTCCACCCGGCACTGAGCTGGTCTAAGAGCTGGCATCTGTGTGGCTTGGTAGTCCAGTAGGACTCTAGTTTTTGTTGTTTTGGTTTATTTAGTTTTGTTTTTTGATACAGGTTTCTCTGTATAGCCATGTCTAGACTGGAACTCTTTATAGACCAGGCTGGCCTCGAACTCACAGAGATTCTACTGCCTCTGCTTCCCAAATGCTTGGATTAAAGGCGTGCGCCACCATGGCCTGGCTCAGGACTCCATTTTAGCAGGGGGTATGTCAGGGAAACCCACCTGCCAACCACTGCCCAAACTCCTGCCTTGTGCAAGGACCACTCCAGGCACAGGGACACAGTCCCACCTGGAGAGGTTGAGGTGGGCAATGGGGAAAAGGAAGGTTTAAACTGGAGGTTACCACAGCAGCAGAATGTGTACTATGTCCTGATGCCCCAGGATCAGGGTTCNGGGAGAGCAGCCCTTGCCTCCCCTGGAGGCCCTGGGGACCCTCCTCCTGTCTCCTCCAGNTTTGCATGGCCCCAGGAATTGCTCAGCTTGTGGCTGCCTCCTCTTCTCATTCTCTTCTTTCCTCNCTCATCTGGATCTCAAACCTCCCTCATCTGGATCTCAAACCTCCCTCAGACACCATCCTGTTCCTTAATCCAGCCTCATCTTCAATTACATCCCTAAAGACACTTTTTTCCAATGGAGGTCCATGGTCTGGGCATGGACATATATCTTATGGGAATTAATGTTCAGACCCCTTCATAGGCCACGTCACAGGGTGGGGAACATTCTAGAAGAATTGTGGCACAATCAACTGCTGGGGCTGGGAAGTAACTCAGTGAGTAGAGTACTTCCAAACACACAAAGCTGGGTATGGTAGCGTGTTCTAGGTATGGTGGCGTGTCCTAGGTATGGTGGTGTGTCCTGGGTACGGTGGTGTGTCCTGGGTACGGTGGTGTGTCCTGGGTACAGTGGTGTGTCCTAGCCCTCTCTAGAGGGCAGGTAGCCTGGGCTACCTGAGACTTTGTCTGAGTCCTGAGCTGCTACTCGGCATCTCCTCTTCCTTAAGGAGTCACCTGAGCTAACCTCAGCTCAGCCTTGTTTTAATCTCTTCTGTGGTTCTCCAGGAATGAGGAACAAGGAGATTAATCAGACTAAATCCAGGACATTCACCCACAGCCTGGATGGNGCCCTGGGATCTGGGGTGGCACTCCCCCTTCTAGCCCCAGATAACCCCTGGAGTAAAAGCAGAGTGCCAGGGTCCCACAGGAGGGCTGGGTGAAGTTGTGAAACAGACAAGTCCCCATAGACCAATCANTGAAAGAGCAAAAATATACACACAGCCACAGGCTGGCTTCCTCCCTCAGCTCTCTTTCCTTCCCCACCACTCTTCCCCACNCTACATAAGACCTCAAACAAGGGCAGGATAGAGTGGAGGGCAGGGAAGGCTTAAAGGGGTAGCCAGGTCTCAGCCTTTCTTTTTTTTCCTTTTTCTTTTTGAGACAGGGTCTGTAGCAAAGGCTGGTCCTGTGAACTCACTATGTAGCAGAGGATAACTCTGAACTTCTGATCCTCCTGCCTCCTCTCAAGGGCTGCCATCATACCATCATACAGGACTGCCCATTCTCCTATGAGGGATTCAGAGCTCAGAGAGGTTAACCTTCCTGAAGNNNCACAGCTATAAACAGAAAAGTAGGTGTTGAGAGCCACGAATGTTAACTTACCATGGATGAGGTCACCTCTGACTTTGTGCCACCGGGCAGCATGGTCATGGCTTTGTGACAGGGGAGGGAGATTAGTCTCTCTGATCTTGGTTTTATAAAATGAAGATAAACATCTACTTCTATGGTTAAGAATTTTAAAATCTAAGCCAGGAGTGGTGACACATACCTGTAATCCCAGCATTCAGGAGGCTGTGGCAGGGAGATTGCCACAAATTCTAGGCCAGTCTAGGCTACAGTGAGGCCCTGTCTCGCTGGAAACAAAACAAAAAGCATATNTAAAGCTGGCTGTGGAGACTCAGACCTGTGAGCCAGCTACTTCGGAGGAGACAGGAGGATTACAACTTCAAGGGTACCCTGGGCCACAGAGTGAGTTCAGGGACAACTTGGATCCCCTGGGCTGGAGTTACAGGCAGTTGTGAGCTGCCCAACCAGGGTGTTGGAAACCAAACTTGGGTCCTCTGCAAGAATGCAGGGAGGGTCAAAAAGCTACTGAAATAGGGCAAGGTGGTACACATCTATAACTTTAGCATTTGGGAGATGGCCAATGAGAGTTAGGAGTTCAAGACCATTCTCCTACATCAAGTTTGAGGCAGCCTGGGCTACATGAAAACATCTTGGAGAAGGAAATCCACATGCGCAGGGCCCAGCTGCTCCTTCAACAACTGCTCAGTCTGAATTTGGAATACCACACACACACACACACACACACACAAAGCAGACAACCCAATTCGTTTTTCTTGAAAAACACATTTATTTCTGTAAACTGTTGGAATGCCAGAGACGTCCTCACAGCCCAGTCCAGTGCAGTCTTCTTCCCCAAAATGAAAAGAGCGAGGAGAAAGGAAAAGAACCATCTTCACGTGCTCCTGAGGAGCCAAGCCCGCCTCANCTTTCTTTAAAAGCAAACAAAGCCATCTTTTCGAATTTGTGGTGCAGACTAAGATTCCAGCCACTGCCTTCCAAGTGCCGTGAGGCCTGTGCCTGCTTCCCTGCTGGCAGGGGACCTTTCCATCCTTGTCACCCTGGGAGGCCCTGAGGTTGACCCTGAACTCTCACCACAGCTGGACTCAGACCTCTCCTACTTCAGAAAGACTTCGCCAAAAGGGTAGTTAGACCACACAGCAGAGCCACTGCCAGGCAAGATTTAAGGCAAATTGTCACTTCATACTCGGTCCACGCCAGACCTAAACCTGTCATTGCCAAGCGGCATCTACCAGACTTATAGCTTAGGCCACTCTGAACAGGGTATGGGTGGGGCCTGGAGCCATGTCTAGGGGTTCCGAGGAGCATATGTGAGCTCATGAAGGCTGTAGGGTGTGCACAGCTCCTGGCATGGCGGCCAGCATAGGGCTAGCAGGAAACAGCCAAGGCAAGCTGAGATGGTACCCAGGCCAGGCCCCAGCAACTGGAGGCCAGGGTGGCTCAGACCAGGCAGGCCACAGTGAGGGCAAGGGAAATGCTAGGCCAAGGGCCACTGACGGAGGCACCTGGGATTTGATGGTGTGCATGACCCTGGCACCAAGATGACTTTTCTTTAAAACAAAAAGGGGGCAGGTACCAAAGAATGATGCTTGGTGAGCTTAAGAGGGCCACAGAGGGGAGAGAGGGGCAGGGGGGGCAGGGGAGAGGGTTGCACACACTGATGGCGCCGGCGCCTCTCATGGCTCCTCCTTCCTGGTGGGCTGGTGACTCGAGGTGGCAGTCTCCTCCTAGGTGGAGCAGGCAGATGGCTCTGGGGTGTCGGGCTGGGGCTACTCTGTCTGAGCGTCATAATTGGCTCCTCCAGCCTTCTTCAGCTCACTCCTAATGAAGTCTTCCTCCAGCTCCTTCCGATCGCTGATCACAAACTCCTTTGCAAAATTCTGCAAGGACAAAGAAGAGCTCAGAGTTTCTGGGGGGTTAGAGGGGGCAGCTCCAGGGTTGCCCAGGCAACGCAGCAGGAAGCCCTGGCACCCCAGACACTCACAGCGGAGTGCAGTGAAATCATGCCAACAGAGCCTGTGCCAGAAGCCCAATGGGATGGACAGGATGCCATGTCCTCTGGGCCATGGCTGGACCCAAGCATGACTCCTGGACTGTCTTTTCCTGGCTGTATTACCTTGGGTAAGTCTCTCTCAACTGTCATTCAACTTCTTCAGCTGTAAAAACCCACCAGGGAGGGTGTGAGGTTGGAAAGGCCGGCGGGGAGCTGGTCAAAGTTTAAGAAGGAGGGGGAAGGAGGAGCTGGGCAGAGTGGCACACACCTGCAATCCCAGCACTCGGGAGGCTAAGGCAGGGAACGACCATGATTCTAAGACCATCTTGAGTTACATAGTGAGACCCTATCTCAAAAAATCGNAGGAGGGAGGGAACAGAAAAAAAGGAGGCTCTGGCTTGTGGCTACTGCTCATTGCACATGTTACTTCTGCATCTAGGGTTGGGAGAAGCCAGGATGATAGGCTCTCACATGCTGGCTCAGCCATTACTAGGCCTGCGTTCACCAGGGGTATCCCGGCCTTTCCAACCACATTCAGTCTTGGGCAGGTGGGCAGGGCACTATCAGCATTCATTCCACAAACACNCCAGGCTATAGTTGGGAAACACACTGTTACTATCACTTCTTAGGGTGCAAAGCTTTGCCCAGATAACCCAAGGGCCTGGCCCATGTGGGAATGACTGAAGCAGGTGGTATCTGATCAGATAACACTGAGCCATGAGGGTTATGTTATTTTCTATGTAGATTACAAGCTGCAATAAACCGGGAAAATCTCAAAGAAGACAGAAAGCTGCCAGAAACACAAGTTCAAAGGTTGGGAAATTATCCACATAAAGGAGCTGGGGGTGGCAGTGCAAACCTGTAAAACCAGCACTGGGGAGGTAGAGGCAGGAGACNCGGGAGTTCGTGGTCAGCCTCAGATACATAGGAGTTCAAGGCCAGCAAAGTCTATATGGTAAGAGAAGCAAGTGTGATCGCACGTGCACACACACATAGTGTACATCGGCACACACGAATGTACCTCAACACTACATATCATACCCCNGCATTCACACCAGTACTGGGGGAGGAATCCAGGGCCTACTCTTGTTAGGCAAATGCTCTACCACTGAGCAACATCCCCAGGCCTGTGGCACCATTATCAGGACTTCCCTATGTACACACTGTGCTGTGGTACTGAGGCCAAGCCATAGCGTCAAACATGAAACCCTAACTATGATCCTGGGATTGTACACCTGAAGATCTACCTGAGAGAAATAAAATCACCTGGGCACATAAGCACACACCCAGGTCTCACAGCAGCATGATTCACTAACAGCCAAGCACCCCAGACAGCTAAACAACAGATGAGATGAGGCAGTGCACAAAGCACAGACGTCCCACATGGTGAAGCATTAATTAATTAGTCAGCAATGAAAAGGAATGAAGTTCCGATGCCTGCTGCAACATGGATGAACCCTTAGACATGAGCAAAAGCAGGCAGACACGAAAGGCCACCCACTGTCTGGTTCCACTGACAGGAAATGTCCAAAAAAGGCAAATCCACAGACAAAGCAGACCAGAGGTGACCAGGGGTGGAAGACAGAACAGGAAATGACGGACGCCACCTAAAATTGAATGTGGTAAAGTCAGCAGAGCCTTGGAGGTGATTGCAAACCAGGAAGGGTCAGAAGACCAGCTCTCTCCATGAGTGAAGTACAGCTCTACCCCAAATCATCGCAAGAGCAATTCTTAAAATTCCAAGACAGTCAAGATTGTTTCCATTTTACAGACCAGACAGACTCTAGAGACTGCAATGCCTATCCAAGGTCACAGAGCTGGGACTGCTGTCTCAGGCTGGGAGTGTGGCTCAGGGGTAGAGTGCTTACCTTAGCAGGCATGAGGTCCTGGGTTCAATCCTTAGCACCCTGACCCTCCAGCACTACCATATAGATATAAAGAAAGGATGCCAAAAAAAATCTTTGGAACTAGGGAGAAGTGGTTAAAATGGTTAATTTTACATTAAATGGCTTTTATATCAATAAAAACAAAATAAGCAAAGTCACCANAGCACTAGGAAGATCGAGTTCTCAGCTTTCTAGAAACCATGAACAAGGCCACTAAAACATGGAAGGGTATGGAGGAGGACTTAGTATCAGCCAAAAGAGACAGCCTCACAAACTCTCTGAATCCACCCTTCATACATTGGCCTTTTACTTGGTTAAGACAAGACCCCTGGGCAGAGCAGAGAGAGCCTTGTCCAGCCCCAAAGGTAAAGACTCTTCCTACCAGCCCCACTGGCCAGCACTGCTAAGTATATGCATGTGACCCAGACAATGGAAGGCAGTGGGCCTAGGTCAGAAAGAGAATTGAGAGCTGACTTGTGTCTCAACTCCAGCCCAGCCCAGCAGCACAGGGGAGGGGCAAGAGTGCCCCAGCAAGGAAGCCAACAGAGGAAGTTCAAAGTCCTCTGCTTGTTGACAGCCATATATGGCAATCTAAAGAAGTAAGAACCTGAAGTCTGTGTCAGGAACAGGCGATTAGGAAGCTGCGATAAGGGTTAAGAAATGTAAAGGGAAGTTTAGGGGCTGGGTGCAGCTCCAGCGAAAACCGCAGAGTGGGGGCCATCTCACAACCATCAGGCAGTGTGGCACTCACACCTATAATCCCAGAACTCCGGCNACTGCCCATGAGCTTGAAGTCAGTTTGGGTTACATAGCAAAACTCTGTCTCAACAAAACAAAACAGGGGCTGGGGATGTGGCTCAGTGGATACAGTGCTTGCCTAGCATGCACAGAGTCCTGGGTTCAATCCCCAGCACTGCACAAACCAGGCGTGATGATGCAGGCTTGTAATCCCAGGTAGCGGCAAGAGGATCCGAAGTTCAAGACTGGGTGGGGAAGATGGCTCAGCAGGTACAGGCACTTGCTGCCTAGCCTGATGATCTGAGATCCCCGAAGTGGAAGGAGAGGCCAACCTCTGTGCATTGTGTCCCGGCTCCATATGCCACTGTGGTATGCACAAGTCCACACACAAACTTAATAGATGTAAAAAAAAGTTTAAGGCCAACCTCAGCTATATATGGAGTTCAAGACCAGCCTAGGCTACCTGACTGTCTCAAAAAGGAGATCAGACCAGTAAACCATACATAGCAATAAATGTAAATGGGCAAAATCACCTAAGCTCCCCCGTGTGTATAACACACACATGCATACATCCACACATATACTCTGTCTCAAACTATAAAAAATAATCACAACTTCAAACTTCGAGGCATGCTTAAAACCAAATAGCCATGAAGCAAATGCTTCCAAGTTTACAAACTGCACAGGACAGCCATGTCACCACCCACACACTGCCCTGTTGAGTTAACCACACTGAACTTTCTCTCCTCTCTGTTGCCACAAAAGACAGGAAGAAGGAGACTTGACAGAAGATGTGCTTTTGTTGTTGCTGCCTGCAGAGGCCTGAGACTCGACCTCCAGGGATCGTAACTGTGGAAAAGTAGTGTGGGGTGTGGGTCATGTGTTCCCGCACCCTGTCACATCATCCCACTGTTTTGGAGGAACTCCAGAGTTACAGAGCAGAATGAAGAGCTCTACCTCTTAGTGGAGTGCTTTTCTCTTCTAATGACCAAGGTAGGCATTTAACATTTCTGAGGCCACTGGCACTCAAGCCATGCCCATGGTACCAAGGCAGACCGTGGACAGTCAGCCAGGCTGCAGCCTCACGGTGAGCCTGGCCAGCTGAAGTCAGAGATGTCTAGAGATACTGGAGGAGGCGCTTCCTCTGGGGCTCCCCCAGCAGCAGACTGGAAGATGGCAAGGCCAGAGAAGTCATTCACCTACCCCTCAGTCTGCAGTAAGGACAGTCGAGGCTTNACAGCCTTTAGCTGACACCCATGTTCACTCACCTGCAGTCCCCTACCCTGCCCCGTGCCCTCCANGAACCTTCCAGACAGATCTCTACATCCGCTATGATCCAACCCTTCCCTGTATATCCTTCTAAATGAGATTTCCCCCATTTCCATCCAAGCCCATTCATGGGCTCCTATCACCATGGGCAGCCCTGGAGACAAAGTTGAGGGGAGGACCTCTTCCCTACTGTTCTAGGGGCAGTCTCTTCCTCTCTGGGGAAGTGGAAGAGGCAGACATCTTGTGATGGAATCCCTAGTAGACCAACAGGTCATCACCTCCACAAAAGACTTGATACAGGTGGCACATTCTTTCCATCTAGGGTGTGAATTCTACAAAATGTCCCCAAATGTACAACTTGGGCACTGTGCTGACTAGTTTTATATCAATTTGACACAAGCTAAAGTCGGCTAAGAGTTGACTTTAATTGAGAAAATGGCTCCGTAAGATCAGACTATTGGTAAGCCCAGAGAACATTTTCTTAACTAGTGATTGATGGAGGGGGGCTCAGCTCATTGTATGTGATGCCAGCCCCGGGGTTCTATAAGAAAGCAGGCCAACGAAGCCACAANGAATAAGTCAGTAAGCAGCACCCCTTCATGGCTTCTGCATGAGCTCCTGAGTCCAGACTCCTACCCTGCTTGAGTTCCTGCCCTGACTTCCTTCAGTGATGAACTATGATGTGGAATCCTAGCAAAATAAACCCGTTCCTCCTCAGCTTTTCAGCCATGGTTGTTTTATCACCGTAATAGAAACCCTAAGACAGGTCCAACCTCAAAATTTACTTGAAATGACCCCCTGCTCTCTGCTTCTACTCCTACTGAGCAGTCGGCTTCGGACCTAAAGGAGCCACCAGCATCACTAGGGAGTCTCCAGTGCTGCAGGGGAGTGACCTTCCTAGTATGTTTGTAAAAAGGGCAGAAACCAAGTGACATTACCATGCAGATGAAGCCTGACCTGTGTGTGACGCCAGGACCAGAAAGAACAAGGAGCTGCTCACNTGTGTCCCTGGGTGCTGGCCACCAAGACATCACCTGTGCCAACGGGCCACCTCCCACCACACTCGCCCCCTATACACACACGCAAGCTATCTAAGAGCCACAAGGAGAGGAGGTGGCAGGACCCAGGCCAGTCCTTGTTGAGAAGTGTTTCGATGGCACACATGNAGCCTTATGTAAAGAGAAGCAGGTGACATTGNAGCAGTCCTGAAACGCTGCCAGTTCACCCACAATCGGCACTCACAGTCCCTGGCACTCAGCTTGGCCATCAGGTGTATCACNGGTCAGCGGCGCCAGTGACCAGCACACGGCAGCTGCTGGGGGCTGAAAAGAAAAAGCGGAGTAGCCACACAGGAGAGTCTCCCACCACAGAGCCCTGCAGCTGACAAATGTCCCTCCCTTAAACCTGGTGGTGGCTTCATAGGTGTTCACAGCGGAAGCTTGAAATGCTTGAAAAGTCACCCAGCTGTAGCTGTCCTATGGTTCAGGACAAAGTGGGAAGACGGAACCAAGTGAACAAAACCTACTAACCCCTGCCAACCACCTCCGTTTTTGATAGAGGACCAGAGAGGGGAAGTGACTCATTTCAGGTCACAAAGTAAAGAGCCCCATGTTAGGTCTGCCCTTCCTCCTCAGCCCTCCTCCAGGCTGTTCTAGACTGTCTGTCTCCACCCCCACAACTCCATACCAGAAGCCCCAAGGCTGCCCAAGTACCCGTAAGAGTCCAAAGCACAAAATGCCAGTCTGGGCACTGTCACCTGAGGCTTCTAGTGTTTTGTCCAGGACCCACGAATCCCTCCCAAGGTTTCTAGCCAGGGGCTTTTCATGTTTCGCTCAGTGGGACTGTTCAAAGGAAGAGGCTCTTTCAGTCATGTCCAATTCTGGCAGCTTCAGGCTTCCATCAAAACGGCCTGTAAAGGTGTTTGAGGGTAGGCTTTGTCCCCATAACCTTTCTCAGAAGCAATGCAGACCCCAGATTGTTCTCCTTGAGAAAGTGATCCCAGAGAAGGACAGGTTAGGAACTAGGTACACACACACACACACACACACACACACACACACACACACACACACACTGTTTGCAAGGTTAAATTAAGATATGCATAAATATTCTCCTATTCTTGATTTCAAATTGCCCCCCCACACACACTTCAGAGAGAGTTTCATGTAACCAAGGATGGCCTTGAACTTGCTGGTAGCCAAGGATGACTCTGAACTTCTGACCTTCCAACTCTCCAGTGTTGTGATCACAAGTGTGATTACAGTGCCTGGTTTATGTGGTGCCGGGGGACCCCGACTATTTTTTAAAGGGCCCGCAAATGCTTAGCTTAAACCCAGTTTCCTTGTTCAAGCAGGGTAGAGAATAGGGTTTAGTCTAAGCTTCCCCATGCTCTACAGCAGCCTGGCCCTCCCGAGCCTCAGTTCCTCCTCTACAAACAGGAAGAGGAACAGTACCACATGCTGGGGCTGTAATGAGGGCCTTGGAGCCTGCAAAGAACCTGCACACTTGCTGGGTATGCCCAGCACTGGGCAAGTGCTGACTGGCCCTCAGCTGATTTGTGAGTGATGTAGCTTTCCCTTCAGCCTCAAGACTGCAGGGGAGCTTAGGGTACAGAGATTAGGCCCTTTCCAGAGTTCATTTTCAATGAAGGGTGACCTTGGGTAAACATGGAAGATGCTGGCTGTGTCCACCAACCCAGTGGCAACACCCAAAGCTGGGCTAGGGGAGAGCTGCAGAGGAGAAAGCCTGCTAGGGAAGGGGTGGCTTCCACTATACCAAAAGACAAGCAGAGCAATGCCACTCACTGCTCCCTGAAACCTGTGCTGGCTTAATACTCACTATGGCCATCACTTGCCCATACCCTGGGAGGCCAAATTCCAGTGCTGTGGCTCTCTCTGTCTAAGAGAAGAGGAGACAGGCTCCGAGAGCCCCAAACACAGTATTCAGGGGCTCTGGCCCTACTCTCCATTCCTGTAAAGAGGAGAGGGAGAAAAAAGTCTCCCAGACAGATTCTCACCAGTCATCCAGGGTTCTAGATAAAGACTATGACAATGTCCCACCATGGACACCAGAATCCACGGGGAACTAACATAGGATCACAGCACTGTCCAAGCTTAAGGCTCTGTGATTGCTTTGGGACCATCCAGAATCCATGAAAAATCTCTGCTATACAGGGTGTAGACTCTCTACCACATGCATGAGCTGAGGCAGGGATGGACAAGTCACCTGCTGGACAAAATCAAGTGCCTTTCACCAAGTGGAATTCCTCAAGAATTCTAAGCCAAAGACCTCTAAGTGCTGAATAAAAGCAATCAGTCCCCAACAGCCCTTCTTGCCAGGAGAAAGGGCAACCTCGCAGGAGGCTGAGCAGAAAGAAATCGAAGCACACAGAAGCCTGTGGCGCTCCACNGTCAGCCCTCCCGCCGCCCCCTCTGTGCCCTCCTACACCTATTCAGTGTCTGAAAGACCAAGTCCTTAAAACCCGACCAGCAAGGTATAATTTACTCAAAAAGAGCAGGTTCTTAAAGCAGGCATGACTCATCAAAGAAAGATGAAGGAAACAAATGGATCAGAAGGCCAAGTTTCTGACAGATTCGGATACAAAGGCACAGGTCACCCTCCTGCTCAGGGAGAGAATCAAGGGCACACCACAGGCAGGCATATCGTGATCTAGCAAGACAGAATGCAAGCAGGCAGATGTTCCAAGATCCTGCTGTGAGCTGGTGTGGACCAAATCAACTCAGAGCAGTTGATCCCATACCTAGAAAATGTTATGGAATATTATTTTAACTGGGCAAAGATATGCCACATTTGTTTATGCTACAGAATATTACTTTAACTGTAAAAGTGTGTTACTTTTGTTTATGCTGCATTTGTTTAATTATGTAAAGTTGTGTTGCATCTGTTTCACCTTGCCTGCCTAAGGCACCTGATTGGTCTAATAAAAAGCTGAACGGCCAATAGCTAGACAGGAGGCAGGATAGGCAGGGCTGCCAGACAGAGAGAATAAATAGGAGGAGAAATCTAGGTTCAAGAAGGAGGAAGAATGAGAGGAGAGAATGAGAGACATGCCCGGGACCAGAAACTAGGCAGCTGTCAGACAGACAGACAGACAGACAGACATAGAGACAGCAGGAAAGTACAAAAAGGTAGAAGCCTCAAGGTAAAAGGTAGACAAAGAGAAACAGGTTAATTTAAGTTAAAAGAGCTAGCCAAGAAAGAGCTAAGCTAGGCTGAACATTCAAAACTAATAAGAAGTCTCTGTGTCATGATTTGGGAGCAGGTTGGTAGACTCAAAAGAAAAAGCCTGGTACCGGAAACCACCCCACTCACAGCCATCTCTCTTATGGAAAACTGCTTGGGACCTGCTCCTGTGTCTCCCAGATGTTCACCAAAGTCCTGACCCCATCTGGCCTGACCTCTGACACTATCTAGTTCAGGGAGGGGAAAGGGTAGGAAACATACTACACTCTCTGCTCCTATGTCCGTGGCAGACATCACAAATCAATCGTGGCACCTTCTCTGTCAACACTCAACCTCAGAATCCTTCTTAACCCAGAGCTCCAAGCAGTCCCTACCTATTGGTCAGCTGACAGGTCAGAGGTCAAATCCAGGCTGGGTCTTCAACTTCTGTTTAATCAAAACTGCCCATGGCTAGGGAACTAGCTATGTACCAGAACACTCACCCAACATGTGTGAGACCCTGGGTCTCCAGAACCACAAGGGGGTCGGGGGGGGGGAAATAAGAATTTCTTGTTCCTAGCCACATGCATGTTTGGGAATTTCCTCCAAAGAATCAGTAAACAGAATCGTTCTCAAATGACAACACTTAGCCTCAAAGATGTTCACTGTCAGCAAATACCAGGACGTGTCNATAATTCAACAAAAAATGAGTACATAAGTAAACAGGGGCTTGCTTAGTTGGTAGAGTGCTTGCCTAGCACGCACAAAGCCCTGGGTTCCATCTCAGCACTGTATAAACAGGACACAGTGGCACACATCTATAATCTCGCCACTTAGGGATGTAGAGGCAGGAATTTTAGGGGGTCGTCACCTCAACTACATAGTGAGTTCAAGACAAGCCTTGGAAACANGAGATCCTCTCTCAAAAAGAAGGAACTGTCTATACATCTATACAGCACTCCCCATAGGCGGCATCTTATTTATTATTTTCATGCCTCTACATGTTGTTAGACTGACATCTCATTGCTCAGATGAGGAAAAAGAGATTCAGGGAGGTGAGGGGCCAGAAACATGATCTTTGTGAGCTCCTGGCCAAGGCACTGAGGCCTATAAGAGAACGAATACACATGACTGGCATTAGACTCATGTTTGTGATGGGCACTCATGGAGCAGTGCCTGGCTACTGTGACTAAGGGCCACACATGCACAACTGTGTATGGTGCAGGCCTGTTCTGAAAGGGACTGTGTAGGGACAAATAACCAGAAGACAGAAGAATGGAAAGGTACCAGGAAGGAAACAGGCAAAGCCTGCAGAACACACAGAGTGCTTGGGCCTTGGAACACTATGGGGAGGCCTCCCACCTCAGGGCTCTGGCAAGCAGAGGTGTTCCATGGTTCTGTGTTGGGCATGGCTGCTAGGCAGCTGGCAAGTGACACACCCAGGCAGGCTGGCCATGGGCTAGGAGCAGGTCTAGAGTCTGGTAAGGGGCAGCAAGCCACGGCTGGCACAGAACAGTCTTCTGGTTGAAGCAGCTTCATTTATGTGCTGGGCCTCTTCTTGAGCAAAGCCAATCCCTCTCCCTAGCTTCAAGCCTTCCCAGGCTCCCTGCTGTGTTTCAGATGATGCCCCACCTTCAAAATGTTCTCCCTTTGGTAAATAAGATGGCTCAGCTGGTAAAGGAGCATGCCGCCAAACCTGTAACCTGATTTTGATCCTGATCCCCAAAACCTACATGGTGAAAGGAAAGAGACCCCACAACATTATCCTCTGACCTCCACATCCCCACCCACACACANACACTTCATGCACACATACATAGTATTTTTAAACTCAACAATAATACAAATAAATAAAAGAGCATGTGAGTTAGTTTCCAAGGCAGGCTTGATCTTCTCTGATGAGAGGCAGCCTGGCCTGGCACCGGGGAGTCTCCCCTGCTGGTCACCACATTGTCCCCACAAGCCTGCAGAGGCACCAGAACAATGGGGTGGGTGTGTTATCCCGGGCACCAGCAGACAACAGTGTGGCAGGGCAACCTCAGCCAGGCGAGCTGTCTGTCCGCTCAGCACATTCCCCAATTCAGGGCACTGTCACTAGAACAGCCCAGCTCCCTGCAGCCAATGCTGCCCTGCGGCTGATGGAAAAGGGGACTTTTGTCTGGTTTTCCCAGCCATGGACCCTTTAGTGACCTTTCTGACTTCCAGTTCCAAGTGGGCCTCAATGCCCAATCCTCCTGCCTCCACACTTGGGTGCTACAGACACGCACCTCCATCTGGCCGGGAATCCCAGCTCCTCGATCTGAGTGACCCCAGCATACCTCAACTCCCATCATGCCTCTGAACTGGATGGAACCTCACTTAGTTGCAAATCATTAAGCCCCACCCCTGCCAGACAGTGGTCAGGGTTCTTTTAAGGAACTGACCACCACAGAGGTAGCAGGCCTCCCTCTTCTGGAGTCCTGACCTTGAAGGACCACCGAAGCCTGGATGTTCCCTCTGCTGGGCAGAGGGTAGCCAAATCCAGAGAGAAAGAGAACAGTAGAAGAGATGAAACCTACCTGAGCCTGAATCCAGCCATGACTCCCTAATGCCCTCACCTCCCGCTGTGGAGGGCCAGCNACTTTCACTTTACTTCAGCTTCTCAGAGCCTGCAAATCCATGACTAGAAACTAGTATTCTCACATGAAGGCTGCCACCAGAGAACCCAGGTCCCTGAGTCACCCCCACTTACGGGTCTACTTTGCCACTGCAGCCAGTTCTAGGTTCACAGAAGCCCTGAGCTGGGACTCAGTGGCAGAGTGCCTGCCTAGCATGTACGAGGCCCTGGTTGGAACCTCAGCTCCACAAAACAACAAGCGTGTAATAAGCAACTAAATGAGCAATCCAGCTATGTGTGGTGGCTCAACTGTCAGCACTCAAAACACAGGCAGAAGTTTGAGCTCAGCCTGAGCTACAGAATGAGGCCCTAGCTCAATAAAATTAAATTAAAATAAGATAATAATGGGGCCAGCAGATGGCTCAGTGGATAAAGGTGCTTGAGGTGCGCCTGATGACTTGAATTCGATCTCTGGAGGCCAAGGAAAGACGAAAGGAGAGTACTGATTCTATAGTGTTGTCCACATGCACTCAGTGGTGTGCATGCATTGTACACACATGTACACACATACACACACACACATATCACACACATGCAAATTCGACAGAATTAATTAAAAACTTACTTTAGCCGGGTGGTGGCGGCGCACGCCTTTAATCCCAGCACTCAGGAGGCAGAGGCAGAAGATCTCTGTGAGTTCGAGGCCAGCCTGGTTTACAGAGTGAGTTCCAGGACAGCCAGGGCTACACAGAGAAACCTCGAAAAACCAAACCAAATCAAAGAAAACAAAACAAGCAAACAAAAAACCTACTTTAAGTGCAATAAAGCTGACTATCATGCTTGTAAGACCTGGAACCCTCCTAGGGTTTCTACAGTGGCCATCCAGCAGGGGCTTCAAGCTGCTCAGGCAGTAAAATGCTTGCATAAGTTAATCCTTAGAACTAACTCAAAGGAAAAAGAAAAAGCTGGGTATGGCCAGGCTCTACCTTCAATCCCAGAACTCAAGAGGCAGAGACAGGGGAATCTCTATGAGTTCCAGGTCAGCCTGGTCTATAGAGTGAGTTTCAGGACAGTCAGAGCTACATAACAGAGAAATCCTGTATGCTGGCCAGTTTCATGACAGCTTGACACAGCTAGAGTCATTGGAGAGGAGGAAACGTCAATTGAGAAACTATCTCCATAAAATCTGGCTATATGAAAGCCTGTAGGGCATTTTCTTAATTAGTGATTGATGGAGGAGGGTGAGGCCCATTGTGAGTGGTGCCATCCCTGGGCTGGTGGTCCTAGCTTCTGTAAGGAAGCAGNCTGAGTAAGCCATGAGGAACAAGACAGTAAGCAGCACCCCTCCATGCCTTCTGCATCAGCTCCTGCCTCTAGGTTCCTGCCCTGTTTGAGTTCCTGTCCTGACTTCCTCCAGTGATGGACAGTGATGTAGAAGTGTAAGCCAAATAAATAAAGCTTTTCCTTTTCAACTTGCTTTCAGTCATGGTGTTTCATTGCAGCAATAGGAACCCTAGGACACACCATCTCAAAAAAAAAATTTTTTTTAAGGCAGCCAGTGTGTCAGCCAGGGAGCCAATGTTAAGGGAATTTACATCTTTTTTTGTTTGTTTTTGTTTTATTTTATGTGTATGGGTGGTTTGCCTACATGCATGTCTGTGCACCACATGCATGCACTGCCNGTGGAGGCCAGAAGAGGGCGTCAGATCCCCTGGAGCTGCAGCTGCAGAGGTTTGTGAGCAGCCATTGAGTGCCAGGAACCAAACACGGGCTCTCTGGAAATGCAGCCAATCCTCTTAATCGCTAAGCCATCTCTCCAGCCCCATCTTTTTTCTTTGCACATGTCACTTGGCCCTGGGCAACAGCCAGACTGAAGGGCTGAAGGGCTGGCCACATCTACTGTGGTTGCTGCAACAGCAATTTGGATAACTAAAAGAAGGGAGGGCTCTGGCTTCTAGGCTTTGGGAAATCCTTCTGCACGCTCACCTGGCTTCACCATCACAAATTCAGGTTTTCCTTTCT
>LZPO01110810.1:721951-763900 GCA_001675575.1 Neotoma lepida | reverse complement strand
CAAGGTTTCTCTATAGCTTTGGAGCCTGTCTTAGAACCCACTCTGTATACCAGACTGGCCTCGAACTCAGAAAGATCCACCTATCTCTGCCTCCTGAATGCCGGGATCAAAGGTGTGCCCCACCACCGCCCAGCTAGATTGATTTTTTTTTTAAATGTGTATGTGTGTGCTGCATGTGGTTTGAGCACTTGTGTGTTACAGTACCCATGGTGTTGGATTTCCTGGANCTAGAGTTACAGGCTTTTGTGAACTGGCTGACAGTGGGTCCTCTTCAAGAGTAGTAAGCACCCTTAGTTGGTGTCTCAGTGGCTGGCTTTCAGATTAGGGGGTTATATTTCCTGAGTCCTTTTGACTGAGGAAGTTTGAGAATGTTTGAAGAAGCTGGAAATATTACCCTGTGCAGGGCCCCAGGCTTACACAGTTCACAGAGTAAGCTGATCCTACTTCGTCTCCAGTTTCTCACATTTGTATGGGGAGTTACATTTTTGGTTTGATGTATAAGAGACAGAATTTTACTTGATAGTCCAGGCTGGCCTGAAACTTACTATGTATCTCAAATCGGTATTGAACTCATGGGGATCTTCCTGCCTCAGCCTCTTGACCGCTGGGATTCCAGGTGTAAGTCACCAAACCTGACACTTTTTTGTATTATAATCTGCTGTAGAATTGGAAAGCTTTGATCCATTTGGATAGTTCTGTCCCATTGTGCTTACTACATCTGCTGCCACAAGGGAAGGTCTTAACTTGGTGGCAGTTTATTAGGTGAAAGGTGCCACAAACCTGGACAGCAAAAGTAATGATATTTTTTGCTGTGCTGGAGCACATCCTGGCTGTAATCATTACACGGTTGCAATTTCCTCAGACCAGCAATCAAAGTCAATATATATGATTTTCTTTTTAAAGTCTTACTCTAATATTGCAAGCCAGCCTCAAACTCATAACAGCCCTCCTGCCTTAGCTTCTTGAGTACTGGGTTTACAGGTGTGCATCGTCATGCCTATTAATTTTATAAAAATTAATTTGTGTATGCACATGTCTCTGACTGTGTGTGCCATAGTGCTCTATGGACATGGAAGACAATTTATGGGAGTTGGTTTTCTCCTTTTACCATGTGGGTCCCCGGGATGGCACCAATCTGGCCAGCCTAAAGTAAATAAACTCATTTTTTGCTGGATGTGGTGGTACACATTTTCAGTCCCAGCACTCAGGAAGCACAGGCAGNTAGATCTCTGTGATTGTGTATGAGGAGTGAGTGGGACGTGAGTCCACTTGTGGAGGTCAAAGAGAGGACTGCTTTGTGGAGTCAGTTGCAGGGATTAAACTCAGGTTGCTAGACTTGTTCAGCACCCAGTCCCTAAAAGTAAAATGCTTTAAATACACTAACTGAAAATGATAGTAGGACTGAGAGATGATTCAGTGGGTAGAGGTCCTAGCTGCCAAGGTTGATGAGTTCAATCCCTCGGATCCATATTGTGTCATGAGAGAATTAACACCACCACCACCACTACCCCAGTAAATAATAAATGGAATTTTATAAAGAAGCTTAAATGAAATTATAGTATTGCCCCAGATTTTGATGGTCATCTGTTAATTGGTTAGAACAGTTAGCTGTAAGAGGAATCTTAAACTGTCTTATTAATTGAAACATCAGCCAGATATCAGGGTAAATTCTGAAAGGCCAGAGAAACAGAACAAGCCACAGCCAACCTCACCTTGCCAACTCCTCAGCTGATCTTGTTTCCTCAGACTGCAGGCTTCTGAGTCCTCACCAGAATGAATCTCAGCTAAACTGCTACTCAAAGCCTGAAAGCTTAAGAAGGGCCTCTAGCTTCTGGTTTCCACACCTTATATACCTTTCTGCTTCCTGTCACTACTTTCTGGGATTAAAGGCATGTGTCTTTCTCAAGCAAAGACATGAGATCTCAGGTGCTGGAATTAAAGGTGTGTGCCACCATGCCTGGCTGTTTCCAGTGTGGCCTTGAACTCACAGAGATCTGGATGGATCTCTGCCTCNGGAATGCTAGGATTAAAGGCACGTGCTACCACTGCCTAACCTCTATGTTTAATCTAGTGGCTGTTCTGTTCTCTGACCCCAGATAAGTTTTATTAGGGTACACATTTTGGGGGACACANTATATCACTACAGTTAGCCTGGCTTCCCTATTTGTCTGCTGTCCCAGAAGCCCCTCCTAGGGTCTTTGAGAACAGGAGTGTTAGGAACACTTGGTCAGTGTTTTCACTGTCCTGTCTTTCTCAGCCATATTGTTCATGATGCTAGTGTCATTAACATGTCTTGCCCCATGTGAGGTGGCTGTTTTGAGAAGATCTAGCTTAAGAGTTCTGGCCTTACAAGGTCAGAAGTGCAGGAGTTGCGTGTTGTGCTGATCTGATGAATAGTCTCAGGGGTAGTTTACTGTCTGCCCCTCTTATAAAAGTGTTCAGTAGTGGAGGTTTCTACCCCACTGACTTATCCCCTCTTACTACTTCCCAGAGACTCCATCTCTGCACACTACAAGTGAAGTTGCTGTGTGGACTCCTGGGGTGTTCCACCCTCCCAGTAGACACATGCACCATCACTGGTCCTCCCTCCCAGAGTTGGATTCAAAAGGTTTCGCAGTGTCACAGTGGTTTTTGTGTGAATGGATTGATTCATAACACCTTTCTGTGCCTCATAGATCTCTGACTCCAGGGACTATTCTAGTGCCACTGACAGAGCAGACANTCTATGTAAAGGTGTCTCATCTTTCTTCTATGATTGTAGAGAGACAGGACTTTGCTTAGAAGCTTCCTTGAGATTGCTGCACCACACTGCTTCTGTGTGCTGTCAGTGATGACACGTGGAGGGGTTTGCCTGTGTGTCAGGGTGCTTGGGACTGGGCTGCCTCTTGACGCCAAGTCCTGAGCAGTTGGGTTCCTTTCCAGTCACTGTGTTTTTCTTGCTATTTGTCATTACCATGGAGGACGGGGTGGTGGTGGAGTAAACTTACCTCTTATAACCACTGCATTGTCTACCTAAGAGTCCATTGGAGACCAATAAAACAGCAGATAGTGATTGGCATGAGCACCATGAGACCTCTGAAGCTGCACACCCCAGGCTCTACAGACTGTTGGGCTATGTTCTGGACTTAGTGACCAGACAGAAATGCTGCAGCAGGTGTTGTTTTGTTCTGTCTACTCATCTCTTAGACATCCCCAGCTCTTACATAAATGTGGAATTGGCAGGAGGAAGTATTTGAGAGGTTCATAAAATTTCTCTGGTTTTCACAAAGTAGCCAGGCATGTGTTTTCTTCCTTTCAAACAAGAAAGGTGATTTCAAACCATTAATTTAGTTGCATGAGACACTGTATAAGAAGGGAGCCAGTTTCCAGGCCCTTTCTTCCTATGGGCTTCTTTCTGCCTTCTGCCCAGAGCCCGGGCTCTACATCTGCCAGCTGTGTTGCTATTTGCCACTCAACAATCAAGAATGGCTATTTCCACCAGTGGACGGACAGCACAGGGTCTAGGCTCACCACTGACATACATCTTGTGGAAGNAAGGAAGGCAGGATGTGTTGGAAGGATTTCAGTGTAGCCTGTACACGTTAGGAGTCCATTTTCAGTTTTCCAGCCTCATTTCAGTGTATTTGGTAATGGTAAATAATTGAAAGCATTCCTCAACTGTTGGATTCAAATTTTACCAGATTTTTATGTGTGTCTTTCTGGGAAAGTGATGTCATGAGATGGAACTTAAAGGAAGTGTTGAGTTAATGCAGTGACTTATGTTGGGTTTTAATACTTGGTTAATTTAAGATTTGTTTTCTGATTTCTTACGCAGCTCCCTCCATACAGTGGGACTCTGTGTGGCATACAGGCTGAAGATGAACTACCAGATGGTAAGCTGGATCATGTGTGCTAGGTGGGCATGAAACCTGCAAACATGTTCTCCATTGGTTCATATCTTTTTTATTTCCACTTAAGAGTTTGTTCATTTATTTGGGAGTGGGCTATGGTACTTCAGGACAGTTCCTCTTATTCTCACAAGGGGCACACACTGACAGCAGAGAGCTCAGGCTGAGACCCATCCTTCAGATGAAGAAAGGAGAGGCTTGCAAATGTGACTCTGAATAGCACTGATGTTTAGCANATCTTGGCTGTGCAGTTATCACAGGCCCAAACTCAGCCAGACCAGATAAGGTTCCTGGTGGCTTCCAAGAATCTAAAAGAAAATCATTTTTTTAAAAAGATTTATTTATTATATATACAGAAGAGGGCGCCAGATCTCATTACAGATGGTTATGAGCCACCATGTGGTTGCTGGGAATTGAACTCAAGACCTCTAGAAGAACAGTCAGTGCTCTTAACCTCTGAGCCACCTCTCCAGCCCCAAGGAAATCATTTTTTTTAGAGCCAGGGATTGGATTCCATGTTTAGTTAGCATGTTAGATTCATGATAGCTTGTTAATTAAGTTTACATATAAGCTTGAAAAGACTAAGCTGGCCTTGTCTACAGTTAACATCTCAGAAAGTGACTAGTAGAAGTGTTAGCAGTTCTGCAGTGAGCTGTAATAGGAGATCTGAAGGAAACAGGCAGGTTTAGTAATAGCTTAGTACAATTAGCAAAACGAACAGAACTCTAGAAGCAACTTGCTCTTTAATCTGCTGGTGTCCAACTCCAGGAGTCTGGGTCCCTTGGTGCATCTGTCTCTGCTTTGCATGTAGTGAATATCTACACGTTTGCACCTGTGATGGCCTGTTCTTTCCCGTGTGTTACCTCTCTTGCTCGTCAGTGGCCTTGTATCCTGCTCACACCTGCCTTGGCATTGGGTTGTATCCATCTCTGCCCACTTACTGTTACCTGGCTCCTTGTCTCTATTCTCTGTTCTCTCTTCCTAAGTCTGGCTTTAATTTTGCTGGAAATACTTCCAGAGTCTTAATGCCTGCTTGCACAGTTAGTCGTCAGGACCACTTAAAGGCTCTTTTCTCCAAAGCCTGTTTNGTTCTATTGTATTCTCTCTCCATAGAGCAGTGATTCTCAACCTGTGAGTCATGACCCCTTTGGGGTCACATATCAGATATCCAGCATATCAGATATTTATGTTGCAATTCATAACAGTAGCAAAATTACAGTTATGAAGTAGCAGTGAAATAATTTTGTGGACGGGGAATCACCACAACATGAAGAACTGTATTAAATGGTCACAGCATTAGAAGGTTGAGAACCACTGCCATAGAGTCTCCATACCACGGTAATGAATCTGCCTCCCTTTAAGTCTGCCAAGCAGTAGGTGACAGGGACCACATTCATTTCTGAATGTCTGTTATTGCCTAGTGTCTATTTAAAATGCTCTGACCCTTCAGTATGTGTGAGAATGCATGACATAAGTGCTTCCTTCTCCTCTGCCTCCCAGCATAGGCAGGCACAGCAGGTGACCTCAGGGCACCTTGTCNTGCCTTGCACTTTATCTACCACCCTTTCTAGGCAGTTGCTGAACTTTGAATCAGTGTGTCCTTACTGTCCATCAAGTAAACTGTTGAAGTTCTATTGCTCTCTGCAGATATTCCACGGGAATGCTTCCATTAAAGGGTATCACCACATCCCACTGGAACAGTGTGTTCATAAACTTTTCATAGTCTTTTCTTGTACTGACTAGTTAGCCTCCCACTGAGCCACATCTGCAATTCCTTTTGCCTTTCTTTTTGCACTGTTAATCTTTGGTAATTCACGTTGGTCGTGTCAGTAAATGTAAATTCCCTAAGCAGGAACCTTGTCTTCCCTGCTTGGGAAATCTCTAACACACCATGGAGGTATATGTACTTGATGGAACTCACTTTGAGAAATGTTGCCTTAAGATGCTCTTGGTTTTTTTTCTTTCTTTCTTTTTTTTTTTAAGTGTATTCCTGATGCCCACAGAAGCCAGAAGAGGACATGGAATCTCTTAGAACTAGAGTTCCAGACAATTGTGAGCTGCCATATGGGTGCTGGGAATTGAACCTGGGTCCTCTGGAAGAGCAGCCAGTGCTCTTAACCACCAAGCCATGTCCAGCCTGGGATGCCCTTATTTTCCCTAGTTGTTCTCCCCGCCAGCAGACATACTACCCACATGCCAAAGGTGTTGTCTTCCTTATGTGTTGTTTGGCTATTCAGAGTCACATTTGCAGACCTCTCACCTGAAAGATGGGTCTCAGTCTGAGCTTTCTGCTGTCAGTGTGTGCCCCTTGTGAGAATAAGAGGAACTGTCCTGAAGTACCATGTTGGGTAGATGTTGAAATGTTTCTCTGATACATGTCACATCCTAGAATATTGTTCCAATAAGATTAAGAGTGGATGTGGAAGGCATTTTCTGTTGGGAACAATCAATCTTCTAAGCGTCATAGCACAGAGCACAGTAATTCTGAATGTGACTTCACAGTATACATGTCTCAAAGAGTAGTCTTCCTACAAGCACACACACTTCATTGTTTGTGGCTGGTAGCTCCAAACATGGTGGATTAGGTGATAACCTGGAAGCATCATGGAATAGACTGCTACCCCCAGGTGTAATAGAAGCCATTACTCCTTGGTAATCCATTTCAAAGTGAGGAAACAGAAGAACTGCTCATTGGCCAGCTGCAAACAGAGGCAAACCTGCTGTGGTCTTAGAGTCACTGTTTGGGGCAGGATTTGCCTTTCTTCCCACCCCAGCTATGGGTGTCCTCCTCCTCCTTTATCTAATTAGCATGTTATTGGTTTGTCCCTGAGTCTGTTTTTGTTCCCTTCCCATGAAAAGTCTTTCAAGCCCTCTAGAATAAAACATACTTAGAACACAATTTTGGGGTTCTAATTTTGTCCTTGAAAACTATTGCTACCCTGTACCAGACTTGAAGGCATATTTCCTTTCATTAATTTAACATGCATGACCATTTCACCAAATATGAAACAACAGTGGTTTTTCCATGGTAAAGGACACAACTGATTCTAGTGATCTTCTTTCAGAGACATTGGACTAAGGTACACTGTTCACCTTGACATGTATAGGAGATGCAGGCTGAGGTTAACTAAAAAGAACACATATTGGAGCTTGNAATGGTACATTGTTGCGTACCTGTGATCCTTGGGCTACACAGTGAATCCTGCCTCAGATTCCCCAAAGTTCAGTCCTAACTTGTTTTTGTAGGCTTGAAAGTATCTTTACCACTTTGAATTTAGTTACTAGCTAGCTGCTGTTGAGGCAAGGACCACNTCTAGACCTCAGTTAAGGTGTTCAGGGGAGGAATCCAAGAGAGCCAAGAGAAGGGCACTGGGAGGGTCTGACTTTGCACACAGACTGCCTCAGGGCTCGTGGTTCTGGAGCTTCTAAGGAGAAGCTGATGTAACAGTGTCTCGGGTTGTGCCACCAGAGCCCACACTTTCTCAGCTTAGGCATAAAGCAAACATGGATAAGTCCATTCACAGGGAGGGACAAGGTCTCACTGGGNGGTCCAGTCTGGAACTTGGACTTCTCATGCCTCAGTTCTGCCTGCTGGGATTACAGGTGTGAGCCAGCTTGTTTTTTGTTTTGTTTTGTTATGTTATGTTTTGTTTTTTTCTTTAAGCAAGATGTGATTAAATCCAAGTAAGCATGCTATCTACCACTGAGCTGTGTGTCTGAGGAATATTTTTTAAGCAATACTTGTTTGTTTGTTTATATAGTGCGGCTGCCAGAGGCTGCCATGTAATGGAGGGTGACATTGGATTCCTAATCCTACTTCTACCACTACCACTCCAGTACTGGAATCAGATGCCCCACTAATTTTTAATTACAAATTTAATTTCTACCCTTTGTCTATTGAAAGTCTTTTTTAGTTACCAAGATAACTACAGGTAAGGACAGACTTCTATTTTTCATACCCGAAATTTACTCTTGTTTTATAGATGACATTTTCAACAGATTATTAAGAGAGGCCTGTCATAACTGTTTCAGAAAAGAATACAAGGTGTCAGCTCTCAAAGAGGACAAATGGTTTTGATACTACTTAGCTTGCACCCTGTGCTCGGAATGGATGGTCATTAACTGATTATTTCTTCTTAGCAGGACAAGAACATCAGAGGATTGAGTTTGGTGTTGATGAAGTCATCAAACCAAGTGACGGTTTGCCGAGAACCCCTAGCTACAGTATTTCAAGCACCTTGAACCCTCAGGCACCTGAGTTTATTCTTGGTTGTACAACTTCCAAAAAGACCTCTGATGGTGTAGAAAAAGATGAGAACTACAGCTCCATTGACCAGTACCCAGGCTCGGCCCTGGCTCTGGAAAACAGCTCTAATGTGGAGGCAGAAGCCTTGGAGAATGATGGTGGTGCTGGTGGTCTTGGTCAAAGGGAGCGTAAAAAGAAGAAGAAGCGCCCCCCTGGATACTACAGTTACCTGAAAGATGGTGGTGATGAGAGTGTTTCCCCAGCTGCCCTGGTCAATGGCCATGCCAGTTCAGCAGTGACGAACAGCGTGGGTGTGGAGGATGCAGAGTTCATGGTTGATATGCTTCCTTCAGTTATGCCCAGGACTTGTGACAGCCCTCGGAATCCCATGGACTTCATCAGTGACCCTGTGCCTGACAGTCCTTTCCCCAGAACACTAGGTGGTGATGCCAGGACTGCAGGGCTGCTCGAGGGCTGCCATGGAACTGACTTTGAGCAGCCCTGTCTCCCTGCAGACAGCCTTCTAAGGACAGCTGTGACTCAGCCCTACGTTGGCACCGATACTACTGAGAATCTTGCAGTTGCTAATGGAAAAATACTTGAATCCTTGGGCGAGGACACTGCTGCCAATGGGATAGAGTTGCACACTGAGGAGAGCACAGACTTGGACCTTGCAAAGCCCGAGAGCCAGTCACCTCCTGCCGACAGTATGCTCTCTGCATCTGGGGCCATTCCCATTAGCCAGCCCACAAAGTCCTGGGCTAGCCTCTTTCATGATTCTAAGCCCTCTTCCTCCTCGCCCATGGCATATGTGGAAACTAAGTGTTCCCCCCCTGTCCCATCTCCCCTGGCCTCTGAAAAGCAGGTGGAAGTCAAAGAAGGGCTTGTTCCAGTTTCAGAGGATCCNGTAGCCATAAAGATTGCAGGTACAGTTAAACAGACAGGCTGAATGGAGATGGGATCAGGTCTTAGGGACACAGTGTAGTGTATTGGTACCCATAATGATGGTAGCTGACCTTTGTAGTAACACCTTTGAAGTAAAGGGCACGTATGCATTANCATTACCCAGTTGTAAAACAATATACATAAGAAAGATGGAAGGAGAGGGTGCCATTCCTTTATGTAAGTGGGAAAACCTCACATTCTTTCTTATTNACAAACTCTACTTTCATTTTCTGGTGCTGTAGTGTTGGAATGTGTGACAAATGTGTCCTGTGCTGTAATTAGGGTATACTTTTTGTATAATTTGTACTCTTTTTCTATATCAGTATAGAAAAGGGCATAAAAAAAATAATGCAGCCCCCTCTCTACCCTTAGTGACTTTGGGTTGAGTGATGGATTTTGTTCAGAATTATAGCACCAAGCTGAAGATGGGAAGTCGAGAGACACAGGAGCTGGGTGCTTAGCAAGTCTTGGCTTTTAAATANCACAATTATGGCTGTGTGTGGAAACACATACCTGTAATTCCAGCTCTNAAGAGGCTGAGGCAGGAGGAGTGGCAGTTTGAGGCCAGCCTGGCTTCAGTAGCAAGACCCTGTCTCAAAAAAGAAGCCAAAACAAAGATGAGAACANTTTATTCCGTATATGAGATAGATTATTCTGAGTATCATTTGTGTTCTGAAGTCTCTTCAAATGAGAAAATTGATAGAATTTTTTTATTTTTATTGTTTTGGGCTTNGTATTATAGTCCAGGCTGGTTTTGAACTTGCTTTTTAGCCCAGGCTATCTTCAGAGTGGCTCTTCTGCTTCCACCTCCTGAGTGCTGGGATCACAAGATGTGCCATTGTACTCTACTGGGATAATTTATTATTACTTCTTTAAAATTTTAAGTATTATGTATTTGGGTGTTCTGCCTTCATGTATGTCTAGGCACCACTTGTGTATTTGTGCTAGCAGATGCCAGAAGACAGCTTCAAATCTCCTGGAACTAGAGTACAGTTGGTTGTGAACCCTTATGTGAGTGCTGGGAATAAATCCAGGTCCTTTGGACTAGTAGTCAGTGCTCCTAACTGCTGAGCCATCTCTCCAGCCCTTTGGGATCATAGTTTTAAAGAAAAGTGATTTTCTTCTTTGCAGCCACCCCCTCAGTACTTTTTTCTTCTTTTCTTTTTATTTTAATTAAAAAAAAATTTTTTTNAAAGATTTACTCATTTTATTTTATGTGTGTTTTGCCTGCATGTGCNCCATGTGTGGGTGCTGGGAATTGAACCCATATCTTCTATAAGAGCAACAAGTGCACTTAACCTCTGAGCCATCTCTCCAGCCCATTTTTCTTTTCAGTTTTACTTTGTAGCACAAAGCTTTTCACAGATTCTAGTCTTCTTGCCAGTCTCCCAAGTGCTGGGATTCTAGCTGCACACCTGTATGCCCTGCCAGATTTCTTTAGTATATATTGGATGTGTTTCTCCTAGAATGTATTCATTGTGGGACTGGGGAGGTGCTTCAGTAGGTAAGAGCACTTACTATGCAATCATGATCTGAATTTGAATCTCCAGCATCCATGTAAAAAAAAAAAAACAAATGTGGACTGTGTACCTGTAACTCCATCATTGGGGGTCAGGGACAAGTCTCTTCTGAAACTTGTTGGCAACATAGTCTACCAGGTGGATCTCTTTGACTTCTAGGCCAGCCAGGGCAAATCTTTACACCAAAAGACTACCAGTTCTAATCAGACAGGTCTGAGGGATGGAGAGACATGCTTTCGTTTATGTCATTCTAAATACGTATTGCCTTTATTTTTTATCTGAGGGGTGTTGTTTTTGGTTTTTCAAGAAAGGGTTTCTCTGTGTAAAGAGTCCTGGCTGTCCTGTAACTCGCTCTGTAGATCAGGCTGGCCTCGAACTCAGAGATCCACCTGCCTCTGCCTCCTGAGTGCTGGGATTAAAGGCGTGCACCACCACTGCCACCGCCCAGCCATATTGGCTATTTTTAATAGGAGTAAATGAATCAAGAAAGCAGTGAAAGCAAACTTGAGCATCCGTGGAACTGGTGTTTGCTGGCTGGAGAGCAATGTCTGAACACCACTGCCAGAAGTAAGCAGGGCAACAAGGTAATGAGGGCTGACTGTAGTGACTCCTTGTGAGCCAGGCCTCAGNAGGCTGTGTGTGCCGCTTGTCACTGCACCCTTACTTTAGTGCACTTGGTCTTTCTGGGGTTTTAGAGCATATTTTAGATCTCAGCTAGGAAAGGCTTCCAAAGCCCAAGATGGTATTTCATATTTGGTCTTTAAAACTATGCATCAGCTTTTGTTTTGTTTTGTTTTGTTTTTTCGAGACAGGGTTTCTCTTGTAGCTTTGCGCCTGTCCTGGAACCCACTCTGTAGCCCAGGCTGGCCTCGAACTCACATAGATTTGCCTGCCTCTGCCTCCTGAGTGCTGGGATTAAAGGCGTGCACCACCACCACCCAGCATGCATCAGCTTTTAAGGCATATAAATAACTCNAGGCAAAGAGAAACTCGCCAAGTGCCCACATTAAATCCAGTGGAGGAGAACTTGGTAAGCTGAGGTCTTCAAGTCTGACCAGCCATGTGGGGTAGGCGCTTAGCTGCTTCATTCATGGATGCTGGACTGCCATTGTAAGCTGAGGCTGCCCAGAGGGATGAATGTGTTCCCATGNATTTTAAGTGCGAATGACAATACAGTCTAAGACTATTGTTTTGGTGGCTTAGAACTGACTTGAGACCTTGTACTACTGGTAGTTTAGGGTCACTTTGCTGTTGTACCTGGAAATGGACCAAGGTAGCCCAAGTTCTTCCCAAGTGTTAAGAGTAAGGAAAGGAAAGCCTAGAAGTGTGACAGTGACTAGGCATTAATGGTTAGGCTAGGTACTGGAGTGTGGTTAGATACTGGGTGGTTAGGCATTGGGGTTTGGCGGGTCCTGGATGGCTAGGTAGCTAACTGTTGGGCTTCCAGAACCAGTGCAAGTTCCACTAATGATTTACTTCCACCCTCAGATCTTGTGAAAACAAACCATGTAGGGAAACCCTTAAGACTTAAGCTTGAGCTGCCATGAAAACTCAGTGCTAACTATTATCCATTTGTAGGTGNTCTGCATTGAATCATTTATAGTATGTGAGGTCTGTATTTCTTGATATTTAAAAAGAATGTTTAATGATTTAGTTTTTCTGGTGTCAACGGATTGCATAAGAAAGCTGGACTCTGCTCAACTGTTTAATGTCTTCAGTTTTACCAAAGTGGAGACATTGGTTTTAGTTTATTTTAGGAGTCATTTGACATTATCATTCCATANGCATCGTTCTGCCTAGTTCTACCAACTTCTATGAGAAAGATGCATTAGGGCCATGTTCCCAAAATTCGCCTTGAATGAAAAGTTTCTGGAGAATTTGGCATTGCAGCCAGTTTCTAGCTCTAAGGAAAGATAAAGCTTTAGAAGCTAGCAGTGATGACCTGACCACAAGTCAGCAGTGCTCAACCCTCTCTCTCTCTCCGTAATTGTAGGCTTGTGGATCAGGCTAGAATGAGTGCAGTCCTCAGTAAGGCTTTTACCCTTGGGCTGTGTGGCAGTCACTGAAGGANCAGGTTCCCTGTGGAGGGCATGGTAGNGAGCAGGAGCAGTGGGTGGGGTGTGGAGGCTTTGATCTTAACCTTAAGATACTCAACTGGGATCAGTTTCACAGCTGCTCATTTCTTTTGAAATGGAGCTTACTGGTATATAGTCATAAAATGTTCAAAAGTTCTGGTTTTGGGAAATGTAGATTGTTTTTGGAATGATAAAAGAGGTGTTTTCTCAAACCCTTGTCTTTTCCTTTCTTCCCACTTAGATTGCCTTTTTTTTAAAAAACTTTTTTGTTTGTTTGTTTGTTTTTGAGAAAGGGGCTCACTGTGTAGCCCTGGTTGTGCTGGAACTCACTCTGTAAACCAAACTGGCACTGAACTCCACCTGCCCTCTACCTTGTGAGTTGGCATTAGCAGTGTGTACCTCACTGATTTGTTTTCATTTTATGTGTATGGGTGTTTTGCCTCCATGAGTGTCTGTGCACATGTGTGCAGTGTCCAAGGAGGCCAGAAGAGCGTTTGGAATCCTCTGGAACTGGAGTTGTAGACATTGTTAGGCTGTCTCTTATACACATCTAGATGTGTATAAGAGACAGGCAACAGTCAGTATAAGAAAATCATTTCTTTGGTTTGGTTTGATTTTGGTTTTGCGGGACAGGGTTTCTCTTTGTAGCCATGGCAGTCTTGCAGCTTACTCTGTAGACCATGCTGTCCTGGAACTCAGAGATCCTGCTGACTCTGCCTCCCAAGTGCTTGGATTAAAGGCTGTCTCTTATACACATCTAGATGTTGTAGCCATGGCTGTCTTGGAACTTGCTCTGGCCAGTTCTAGACCAGACTGGCCTTGAACTCATAGAGATTTTCCTGTCTCTTCCTCCCTAGTGCTGGGAATAAAGGTGTGAGTAACCACACCACCCAGGTTCTGTCTGCCTCTTTCTGAGGAGGCTTATGGGATGTCTGTAAGGGGATGTAGGGTTAAGGGGCTGACTATGTCAGGGGTTACTCATGCATTTCTCTATATTGTCACTGTCCTCACTCATTACATCCATTCAAGGAGAAATTAAAGGCACTGCTTCAGATTACAAAATGAATGAAGTGGCAGTGCCAGAGTGTGAATCCAGCTCCTTGATTTGTATGTCCAGGCTCTTAGTCATCTGTCCTTTCTATTTATTTATTTGTGTGTGTTGGAGGATATGTGTACCTGAATGCACACATGCCACGGCACATGTGTGGAGGCCAGAGGACAACTTTTGGGAGTCAGCTCCCCTTCCACCATATGGTTCCAGATATGTATCTCAGGTAGTCAGGCATAGTTGGCAGCAGCCTGAGCTTTGTTAACTGTGAGATAAATGAGTTTTGTTTAAGATCATTGGGCCATTTATAATTAACTGGAATGGATTTGGGTGGCTATACTAAATCTTCGTGGTGGCCTAGCCAGTATGTACTGGGTAGGGCAGGGAGAGCAGATTGGCTGTCCCTTGTTTAAGGCATGAGATAAGAAAGGAACAGGCAGTAACTCATATTAGCCAGGAGGGAAGACTTCAGGCAGCCAGCAGGGTTGGTGGGGGCCNCAGTCTGGGGACAAAGGGCATGGAGAATTCTGTTGAGAATTATCAGTGGTAGGATCTTATTTTCAAAGAACTTTGAATCCAGGAAGAAATTTGCCCGTAGTGGTAAAAGGCAGACAGTGATAGCCGCTGTGGGACTTTTCAGTTGGTCTTAGAGAGCAGGACTTANGGTGGTTAGAAGACCTGAGTAACAGATTGGTGCTGCTTTTTACTTTATGAAATAGTACTAGAGAAGCTTTTTTCTGGAATAATAGAATAATTATTTTCATTTTATTATTTATTTTAAAGATTTATTATGTATATAGTGTTCTGCCTGCATGTATGCTTGCATGCCAGAAAAGGGCACCCGATCTCCTTATAGATGGTTGTGAGCTACCATATGGTTGCTGGGAATTGAACTCAGGACCTCTGGAAGAGCAGAGCAGCCAGTGCTCTTAACTTCTGATCCATCTCTCTAGTCCCAATTATTTTTACTTATATTTTATGTGTATGGGTGTTTTGCCTGCTTGTTTTGTGCTCCTACTGTGTGTGTAGTGCTGGCGGAGGTCAGAAGAGGTCATCATATTCCCAGGAACTGGAGGTGTGGATGGTCAAGTGAGCTAGGCAATAATGGATGTGAGATGGTGATGTGGGTGCTTGGAACCAAACCCTGGTCCTCTGTGAGAGCAACAAATGCTATAAGGCACTGAGCCATCTCTCCAGCCCCAAGAGAACAATAGAATAATCTTTAAGAAAAAGTCTAGATATCTCTTCTATATCTGTGTGTAAAGAGCACCTGAGGATTGTACCAGAGGGCAAAGAAGGTTTGAGCACTGCCTGCAGCAATTGTGTAGCCTCGTCCTGTCTGCTCCACATCTTGCTTTGTATTTCATGTCTGTATGCTTGCAGTTATTGAACAAGCCACTGGGTGGTGCTAAGAGATAAGCTTACTATCTTGGAAGGAAAATGGAAACTGCTTTTTGACTGACTGGCTCTTCAGGAAAGGGCAGTGTAGAAACCAACCTGGGCATGTGGTATCTGAGTAAATGTCCAAAAGGAGCCATTATAGTTGGTTTCTGGTTGGATGTGTTTTCACATCCACAGGGCTGCTCTCCTATCTGGAGAAGCTCCCAGGTTGTTGAGGTCACTGTGGCCCACAGTGCTCTTTCTTGGGGAAGTGAGAGAAGCTTGTTCTGGGGCTTAGTGCAAGCAGCTTGCCTCATTCCCTTTTGAAAAGGAATCAGCTTTGTCATAGATGCTTCGTTATTTTGAACTGCTGCAGTCTACCTAGAGCACTGTCTCTAGTCTTATTGTGAGTTTTCATGTATGGTATGTGTGGGTGGGTGTGCATGCCTGCATTGTGGGGGTCAGAGAACAACTTTTAGCAAGTTGATTCTTACTTTCACCTGTTTTGTTTTCAGAGCAGAGTCTTGCTTCTGCCACTTCACTGCATACTATATCCAGGTTAGGTGGCCCATGGCTTTGGGGTAATTCTCCTCTCAGCCTGTGGTCTCTCCATAGGAATGCTGGGATTTGTTTTGTTTTGTTTGTTTGAGGCAGGGCCTCATTATGTAACCTTGGAACTCGCTGTCCTGTTCAGCTATCCTGAACTCCCAGATGCCTACTGACCTCTTCCTCCAAAGTGCTTGGATTAAAGGCAAGCATCCCCATACCCATCTCCTACTTCTTAAAAATGTGGATTTCCTGCTTCACTTTTCTAAAATGTGGATTTTAGGGATCGGAACTGAGGCCACTGGGCTTGCGCCCTCTCCCTGCCCCGGCAGTTCATGTTGAGGCTGCTCAGAACAGTGGGCATGAGAGGGAAGAAGGTTCTTGTGGGTCTCTGTGCCATCCCTTGTTGGTCTTTTCCACTTCCTCCAGTGCCTGCGTCCAAACAGGTGTAAATATCAATGTACCCCATCCCTTCTCCCACCTTCGACCAACCCGAGAAGACTTTGCCTCTCACACCACTAGGAAAACAGAATTTTCTCCCATTCTGAAATCTGAGTGTGTTTGGCCACTTCCTATATTAGTTCCTCCCGTCATGTAGCTGTCTTAACTTCTTGGCCAAGCATCCCATTTAGCAGTTCACAATGGCTCTCCACTCTTACCCAGACCTCTGGCTCCTCCCTGTTAATGCCATTAGTATGCACTTTGTACTCTGAATTTGAGGTGTGTGCTATTGCGGGAGTATTGGGACTATAGCACACTGATTCCTGAATATAAGTCACCATTCACAGTGTTAACATTTCCTGCTGAGCCAGGGTTAAGCTCACTATTGCGTCATTACACAAACAGTATGACAGTGTGCTTTGTATTACTCCTGGTAGACACTCCTCCCTCACTGTCTGATACCTGTGCCCCCTCTGTGTCTGCAGACCTAGATTGGATGAAGNGCTCCTCCCAGACCCTCTCAGTTAAACCTGCAGTGTATGGTGCTCTCAGCTGGGACAGTGAGTCCTGCTCATTACTGGTCTGTGAGCTGGCCTAGAGCGGGGCCAGCTGTAGTCTTTGGTGCCACACAGGACAAATTAGCTGTTCGTCCAGAGGTCAGCCATGGCAGGAAGACCAAANCTTCTAATTGTGTAAAAGCTTGCCATTGATCGCTGCTTTGAAACCCTGTGCCATTGTGTTGGGGTGTGGGTGTTGAGTATGCACAGGTTTGGAGGTTACTGTGATCACCCCTGTACTGTGGCACATAGTGGAAGGTGTGGATCCTTGTGGTACAGCCCAGGGTCAAGTGGGAACTGGATGGAAGGGGAAAACGAGTGATGCCTTACAGCATAGATAATTAAAAACTCCNTTTGTGCTCGTGAGCATGTTTGTGTGTATATCCAAGTGTGTTTGTGAGGTTAGATTGTAGGAGTCAATCCTCTTTACACCGTGTGGTTCCTGAGGCTATAACATCAGGTCTGGCAGCAAGTGCCTGTAACTGTAAAAAGAATTTTCAGTAGAACTTACCATAGTGGAGAGGAAAGAACCAAGTAGGTAGATCCACAGCTTCATCTTCTAGTTCAGTCCTGTGACTCAGTTTTCTCATCTTAAGATGGAAGATGGGATGTCAGATGCCTCTTTGGCAAAGTTGCTGTCAATTTGAATGTCATTGGGGAGCTCTAGGCACTGGTGGGAGATGTCAGCGTGTCACACTTGTCTCACTGGATGCATTCTGCTGCTTCTCTGGAGTCTACAATAGTTTACTTTCTCAAAAAGATGAGCCATGTAAAATTACTCACTGTGTTTCCACTGGAAGACAAGAGAAGAAAGAGTGTGTGTGTCACACACATGCACGTATACATTTGAACAATGCAAATTAATTTTCTCATTTGACTTTCGGACACCAGTCTGGGACCTGCCAGTACAACTGTTTTGGCTCTTGTTTGTTGTCGTGCACAGGAATGAACATCACATGTGCCCCCATTAGTGTTTCGTTCTTGTGAAATAGTTTAAAAGTAAGGGAGGCATCATGGCATGGCCCTGAATTGGAGCCTAGATTGTGTGTTGATCATAGGCATGCTGTTCCTGTAGCAAAGCAGATGGTGTTTCTAGATGACTGAGAACTAGGTCCTGCCAGTTAACACTTGTGGGTTATAAAGAACAGACTGAATATGAGGGAGTATGTTCACTGTAGCCATTACTGTTATAGGATTCATTATGGGACATGGGAAGAGCCTGGACCTTGCTATGCAGACCAGGCTAGACTTAGACTCACAGAGGTTGGTCTGCCACTGCCTCTTGAGTGCTTGGATTAGAAGGTGCAATGCCATGTAAGGCTAGGTTTGTTTTTGTTCTTGTCTTTGAGACAGAGTCTTATGAAGTCCATGCTGGTCTAGAACTTACTACTGGATAGACTGAGGCTGACTTTGAACTCATGATCCTTCTGTATCTATCTCCCAAGTGCTACAATTACTAGGATGTGCCACCAATCATGACTTCCTTATCTTTGTTTTAAAAATGCGTTTCTAGATAGGCCTGATGGCATGTACTTGTAATCCCAGTGCTGAAGCAGAAGGATTGCTGTGAGTTTGAGGTTAGTCTGGGCTGCATAGTATCAGGCCAGCCAAAGCTACACAAAAATCCGATGGTGGTGAAGATGGATAGTTGTAGAAAATGATATTTGTAGTTTCTTTTTCCTTTTCTTTTTGAGACAGGGTCTCACTATGTAGCCTTGGCTGGCCTCATACAGAGATCTTCCATTCTCTAGATGTGCACCACCATGCCTGGCTTCATAGTTTTCTTAAAACTGGAAAAAGTGGTTTCAGGGGGTGAATCTGAATAGAGAAACCTGCTTCTGAATGGAGTGAGGAGTTAGGAGTGCAGAATGAATGAATTGCTGATTTGACTTCTGATGGAAACTGTGACTAACAGGAGCACTTATCACTTAATGTGTGGCCATCAAGCACCCACTGTGATATGCCAGGTTTCATGTTAGTTTAGGAGACACACTTTTACTCCTAAATTCCTTTGAAGTATCCAGGACACCTTGCTGCTAGTGAGGCACACTGTCAGCCTTGGTGGGAAGGCCAGCGTCTTCCACATCGGCTCTCTGCTGCTAATGATTGTATGAGTTTCTGTCACTTGTGCTTCCTAGTTTATTCTTACAGGAGAATAAGTAAATGTTGATGTTTGGAGGAAAATNTTAATTTGAAAAACAATTCCTCATTCAGTAACAAAGCTGATGTTGAACTAAGTGAGGCTTTAATAATAAGGGCTTTTTGAGGACACATGCTCTCCTGAAGAGATCTCTCAGCACTTCAGAAATGCCTTTGCATGGATTCTGATGCTGCTGGCTGGAATGTTGTTAATGTCTTCATTTGCTTCTTCACTCTTGCAGAGTTACTGGAGACTGTAACCCTAATACATAAGCCAGTGTCATTGCAACCCCGCGGGCTGATCAATAAAGGAAACTGGTGCTACATTAATGCCGTATCCTTCCTGGATGCCATCCCCAGGCCTGACCACCATGGTGCTCTTCTCTCTGGGTGCATTTGACTTAGTGAAACTTCCACAGGGCAGCTGGCCTGGACTCTGAACACAGAGACTGGGTCATTATTTGGTCTGCCTATCTCATAGTCAGTCATACTCTTGAGCCCTACTTCTCCACCCTCTGTAAGAGGGTTGATCTGTTGACCTGTGAAGGACAGAATCAGGCATGCTGTATTCTCATTGGAGTGGTTGTAGATAGTAGGATAGAATGACCACTCAGAACTGGAAGCTCTGCTCTAACTAGTGGGAGCATCTTGCTCAGCTAGGTTCTTGAATGTCACCCTGGCCCACAGCAGATCCTTACATGGCTATTACAAGGCAGCTGTCTTCTTATTTGGTTTATTCCTTTTTGTATTTACATATCGAAGTAGTTGAATGTCCTTGGCTTATCTCGTTTTTATATGCCTTCAGAAAGTTTGCTGTGTCTGTTTCATTTCCTTTACACTTCCTTACTGCGACATTTAGACCCTGCAGGCATTGGTGGCTTGCCCTCCGATGTATCACCTGATGAAGTTCATTCCTCTGTACTCAAAAGTGCAAAGGCCTTGCACATCAACGCCCATGATAGATAGCTTGTAAGTAAAATGCTCACATGTGCCAGTGGTTGGGGGGCATTCCCCGTGGTGATGGGAACTTCAACAGTTTGATAAAAGGAGGTGCTCCCTGAGCTGAGTTGAGCCCTCCGCTCTTGATTTCCTATAGATAAGTGCTGGGATATTCCCTTTCCCCCTTTTAATTTATGTGTATGAGTGTTTTACCTGCATGTATGTAAGTGTACCACATGTGTACAATGCCCGTGGAGGTCAGAAGAGGACTTTGGATCCCCTGGAACTGGAGTTACAGCCAGTTGTGAGATGCCACATGGGTGCTGAGAACTGAGCCCGGGTTCCCAGCAAGAGCAGCAAGTACTCTGGACTGCCCAGCCACCTCTCTAGCCTCTGGAATTCTCTTTTAAAGGAAGATACTGTTGGGATTTTTTATGNAAGTTAACCTGAAGTATAACTGAACATTGTGTTTCTCTGCCCTTCAGATTCAGTAGAAAACCTTGTATTGTTTGCCAGCTTAAAATACTATTTGAAAATGGTCCCAAAATATGTCTAGATTAATGTTAAGAACCTGCTGGGTACTGTCACATCAACTGACATGGGCTGCACAGCTGCTGGTTAATGTGCTGTTGTGCCAAGGCCTGCTCCTAACATGTGCTCTGCTTCCCTTTTTCTCTGTTTAGTGTTCGGCTAATGAACGAGTTTACTAATATGCCAGTACCTCCCAAACCCCGCCAAGGTGAGTGAGTAGCTGTGATACCTTGTCATTGGGAACATGGAGCCAGGGAGCACACATGTGGTAAATGTGGTCTTATTGGAAAGAAAATGTCCTTTTAAATCTAGTCTCAGCTTCCTGCCTGGGTGGTGGGAGTTTGGGTGGCTTTGCTTTCTGTCCTTTATGCTGTCCTTTTAGTTACCAGAATGTCTGTTTCTCTTGCAGCTCTTGGGGATAAAATCGTGAGAGATATCCGCCCAGGAGCCGCTTTTGAACCCACATACATTTACAGACTCCTGACAGTTATCAAGTCGAGCCTGTCTGAAAAGGTCTGGGGTGTTCTGTGGTAACTGGAAGGGGGCCCATGCCTGTAGTTCTATCGAGTGGAGGCCAAGAGGACCTTTGGGAATTCAAGCCTAGCCTGGGCTACAGAGCAAGTTGCAGACNAGCCTGAACCACAAGCCGTCAGTGGTTGTTGCTCCTGTTTATGTGTGTCACATGCTCCGTGCTGTAACCTGGTGGTGAGGTTTATAGTGGAGTCACTTACTACTGCAGTACTAGTATGCTAGTTACCCTCATTTAATGGCACCAAGTACAAGGACTGAATTGCACTAGCTCTGCCAACCCTGTGAATTCAAGCTGATAATGGGCAGAGCCTGGCTTTTGAGTCTGTCCCTTATTGCTGTACTGTACTTGGGTAGAGTGGAGACTCCTGGTCCTGGAGTGCCCAGCCTCCATCATATTCATGCTCAGGCTACAGCAGCTATTCCATCAACGTGCCTCTTGCTTTTTCCTAAATATTACGTATTGTGTTACTACAGGCAAGTGAGCAAAGGAGCCAGGAAGCCTTACAGATGGCCCTGAGAGCCGGTGAGAGTGACTAAGGCATTTGTCTAGAGCAGTCAGCTGGTCTTTTCAGTTCCAAGTCTGTAATATGTTGGCATGAACAGTTCAAACACTGTTAAAGAAAACTATATTTATATAGTTAGGAAAATGCCATTTAGTTGAAGTGGTATGGAAGCTACATTGCTTTAAATAGAGTGAGCATCCAGGTATATAGGAGAGACCCCAGCTGCACAGCTTTAACTTTTTTCAATTCCTATGTCACAGCTTTTCTTGTTGGCTTGGACTTACATTTCCCACTACTTAGATTCGGGATGTTAGGGATGCCCTACCAAGGGTGGGGTTTAGAAACAGCCAAGACAACAGAAAGAAGTGTGAGGATGACAACATGCAGATGCTGTAGAACCTGGATGAGGCCCAGGTGCCAGTGGAGCAGAGGTAGAGGGGTGCTCAGGGATGGCTTCATGAAGCCGAGCCCCTCTAAGTTTGTGTTCCAAAAGAATGTTTATGAATAAAGCACTTTGGAAGTTACATTGGAGTTGACACTTTAAGACTAACCTCAAGCTTGATGATTTCCTAGTAGGAGCTGGGGCAGCTGGTGTTGTGGGCATAGTACTGCAGCAGACAGACCCAGAAAAAAACCTCAGATGCCCCCATTTGTGCTACGCCCAATGCCCAGGCATGATGCTGCTCATGAATTCCTCTAGTATTGCATGGTGGCCCATGTGGTTGGTAGAGACTCTGGTGGGGGGTGTGCCTCAGGAACTGTGTCACAGGCTCAGGAAATTACAAATGCCAAGGGGGAAATAGCACTTCAGTACAAAACTGCTTTGCTTGTATAGAGTTAGACACAGTCCCTTATCCATTCTTGGAGTGATGGAACTCTTTCTGAAGCCCAGGCCTTTCCTGGGAGTGTAGCGCCACACCTGTTGTATAAACTCTGCTGCTGCTGCTGTGTGTGTGTGTGTGTGTGTGTGTGTGTTATTTTGTTTGGTTTGTTAGTTTTGGTACCAGCTGTGCTGGGGAGCGAGTCCATGCTAANTAAGCATAAGTAAGCAGTANNCCCTGAGCCCCACCTCACCCCCAGTCCCAGTCTCTCTGAGTTGCCCAGGCTGNCCTTTAGCTCATGATACTCTGGTTTCAGCCTCCTGAGTAGCTTGTGTCCCCCATGCCTGGTGGGTTGTACCTGTTCTGCACGTGTGCATAGTGTGCCACACTAGTGCTGCCATGTCCATGAATCCATTTGGAGAGTGTAGTAANCCTGTGTACTCCACCTAGAAACCCTAGGCACTGGCTGGCTCTGTGAGTCCTGACCGATGGATAGAACCCACCAGAGCTGCAAGGTGTGTGGCTGGTGACTGTGCTGTTTCTGAATGATTTTGTTGGTAGAGTATGTCTAACAGTCAGCTGATTACTTGGAACTGTAGCTTTTTACTTATGACTCGAGTCCTCTCAGTGGTTCCTGTCCAGAGAGTGTTGATGGTGATGGGGGCTGCCAGTCACTGCTGACTGAATGTGACTCAGAGCTTATGTTGTGAAGTGGCCCTCAGTGTCCTGTTCATGGGCTGGGCTGGGCTTTTGTTGTTTTCCCATGACAGGGTTTCTCTGACCTGGAACTTGCTTTGTAGACCAGGCTGGCCTCAAACTCAGATCCCCTTGCCTCTGTCTCCTGAGTGCTGGGATTAAAGGTGTGCACCACCAACCCTGGCTATTTTAATTTTATTTTTTAACATTATAAAGTAATGTATATGTCTAGGAATTCAGTCACACAAACAACAAAAGCACAGAACAAACCTCTTGGCAGCGTTGGGATTTGCATGCACCAGTCTGGAATGTTTCATCAGTGTAGTTTGATGCAGGTGCTGTTAGTCCTGGAGGCCTCACTGCAGTCAGTTAGAATTAACGTGACCATGTCTGACCTCCTCAGGGCCGACAGGAAGACGCCGAGGAGTACTTAGGCTTCATTCTCAATGGACTTCATGAGGAAATGCTGAGCCTGAAGAAGCTCCTGTCCCCTACTCACGAAAGTAAGTTCTGTGTAAGACTGTTTGCCCGACAGCTGCTTATAAAGGAAGGTTCCATGTCCATGTTCTCTCTCACACACCCATTAGAAGTCACGTGTCTGTCAACAGTGCTTAGAGTTCGTTAATAACTAGTTAGTTTTCATTACCTTTAGTATAATAATGAGAAAGTTAGGTTTGGATAACTGGAATTTATCCAGCTCCATTCTGTTTTGCTTTAACTTTTACTCCAAAGAGATTGAGGCCTTGGTTAATGTTCTCTTGCTGTGTAAAACATAGGCCCAGAGCAGTGTGACTAAAGGGTTTACTTTAGCTTACAGTTCTAGAGGGATAGAACACATCACAGTGGAGAAGTGTGATGGCAAGCTAGACAACTGCATTTCATTCACACACAGGAAGCAGAACGGAGAGCCAGGCTGTAGACCCTCAAAGCCTAGCCTTCCTCTAGCAAGGCTCTACTGCCTAAAGGTTCCAGATCCTTCCAAACAGTGTCACCAACTGAGAACTAAGTGTTCAGCTACATGAGCCTAATGGGGTACATTTCACATTCACATGACATCTGAAATACAGAAAAGCAGAACAAGTAGCTGAAGCACCTGCAGGTGTGGGCTCACTCTATGTGTGCGAGCATGTGCGTGTGTGTGTGCACTCCTTTCTCCTTAATGTGAAGTTGGAGGAAATAGTTGACTTGCTGCTTGGTGCTAAAAGCATCCTCTGAGGAAGAAGCCCCGCCCCCCATAACTACAGTGCTAATTAGCTGAACCTGCTGTAACTGTATGATTAAAGCCACTTTCCAGAGTGTCTTCAAATTTCTCCAGTTGTTGTCCAAAGAATGTCTCTGGTTTGTTTGTTTTGTTCTTCTCTGAGTAACAGTCCTGGCTGTCCTGGGACTCACTTGGTAGACCAGGCTGGTCTCAAATTCTCAGAGATCTGCCTGCCTCTGCTTCCCAAGTGCTGGAATTAAAGGTGTGTGCCACAGAGGCTAGGCTTTTTATTTTTATTTTTTTAAGTAGTTGACAGACTTGCTGTTTTGCTGTTGTTGTTTTCGTTCTTTATATTTATTTATTGTGTGGGTNTGTATGGAAGGGTGGGTGTAGGTTTGTGCATGTGTAATTGTGTGTGTACAGGAGGATTCCATGGCAAAGTGGAGGTCAGGATAATTTGTAGGAGTTAGTCTTCTTCATCATGTGGTACCAGGAATCAAACTCATGTTGTCAGGCCTAGGGCATGTGACTTCACCTGATGAGCCCTTTCATCCAGCCCTGACAAATCTTGAGTGGTTCTCAACCTGTGGGTCATGACCTCTTTGGGGTTTGGATGACCCTTTCACAGGGTTCACCTAAGACCGTCAGAAAACACAGATATTTACATTACAATTCATAACAGTAGCATTATAGTTATGAAGTAGCAAAGAAAATTATTTTATGGTTGGGGGACGGGGGTTCCCACAACATGAAAAACTGTATAAAGGGTTGCAGCATTAGGAAGGTTGAGAACCACTAGTTTCGAGAGTTCTTGCAGAATCCATGCTTGCTTGGATTTTTTTGTTCTTGAAAATAGTAGCCTAAGCAGACCCTTTCCTTTCAGAACTTACCGTTTCCAATGGGCCCAGAAGCCACTTGATAGAGGACGAAGAGCAGGAAGACACAGGCGAGGGGAGTGAGGAGGAGTGGGAGCAAGTGGGTCCCAGGAACAAGACGTCCGTCACTCGGCAGGCTGACTTCGTTCAGACACCTATCACTGGCATTTTCGGTGGACACATCAGGTTTATGCTTTTCCATGTTGCTGGGAGTGGTGGTGGTGGGGAACTGGGTGTGTGTGGAACCTTCCTGACATCCGCTTTGCCTGCTTTTCAGTTGCTCTTCCTACTGTCCTGCCCCCAGGGGCTGTGTGCCTCAGTGCTCTCATGGTCTCCCATCTCTCACTGTTGATAGTCAGAACGCCAACTGAATTTTTGTTCTAGTGAAAGAAACTCATGTGTCCTGATTGGAGGCCTTGTATTCCTGTATTTTAGTAAATGGATTGCTTGTGTTTAAAGTCTATAGCATGATGCTAGGGACAAAATAGTGGAGTGGTGGCCACAGTGAACTGGTCAGCACATCCCGCCACCTTCCATGGTTCCCCTCCCCCTTTTAGACAAGAAGAGCTGTGCTCTACTCATTTAGTGTAAGTTCATGACATGAACTGTTAGCAGCTACAGTCGCCTATCACTTACCAACTCCTAGACCTGTGCACTCTACAGGTCTCATGCTTTGTGCCCTCTGACCTTTACCTCCTCCTGTTTTCTTCCACCACTTTGCATTGGTGATGGGTCTTTGTGATTGACTTTTTTTTTTTTTTTTTTTTTTTTTTGGTTTTTCGAGACAGGGTTTCTCTGTGCAGCTTTGCGCCTTTCCTGGAACTCACTCGGTAGCCCAGGCTGGCCTCGAACTCACAGAGATCCGCCTGCCTCTGCCTCCCGAGTGCTGGGATTAAAGGCGTGCGCCACCACCACCCGGCGTGATTGACTTTTTAATCTATAGCAGTATGAGCACTTAGGGTTTTCTAATGTGTCCAGCTCAGTTCTTNTAGTATGTTTTCCAAGTCCATCCGTGTTCTGGCAAGTGTTACAATCCCCTTTTCCAAGGCTGAGTAATACTCCTTTGGGTATACCCACCATGGTGTTTTTTGCCATGGGTGGACACATAGGTTGTTTACCTATGAAATTATTGTGAATGGACTAGAGGAATTTAGATACCAGAACCTCGTGAGCTAGAAAGTGAAGTAAATAGAGCGAGATGTTTGCACGCAGGAGGATATGACCCCTGGTCTGTACCAGTTCTTCAATCAGCTTTGTGCTTGTTCGTATCATCCTTCTAAAAGACTTTACATTAGAGCATTTTGGTACACAGGGTTTCTCCAAAANCTCCAAACATAACTTTGAAGAATGATTTAGTGGACTTCATTGTGTGGCATCTCCTGGGTGCTGTATTTGAAAGACAGCTCTTTTCTGAGGTATCCAGAACCAACTCTGTCTGCCCAGCAGCAGAGTGAGCAACTTTAAGCAGAAAGTCTGCACTCCATGCCTCAAAAGTTGCTTTGTGCTTCTGTGGTCCCCATGAGGAGGACTAAGGAGCCAGTTCAGCTGCCCTGTGACATTCCACAGGCCCCCTTCTCTAAGGTTCTGGAGTCTTTGTGTAGCCATGCCATCAGGTGTGGTCTGGGGAGTGCCATGCCCTGCTCATTGTCACTGTGACTTGTCTTGGCAGCCACGTCCCTGCCCCTGAGATGAACCATGGTGGCGAGGGGTAGCAAAAGGCAAAGTTGGTGAGCAGCAGCAAAAGATGACTGTGCCCTTTGCTGCAACCGGGAGTTAGGACAGTTGAACATGCCTCAGAGGGCGATGAGGGGAGAGTGAGAGTGCAGGCAGCCATAGTGCATCCTTTGCACCAGGGGCAATATAAGCTGTAGGGCCACAGCCATCACAACAGATCTCAGATGTGTCTAAGAGTGACAGTGGGGCAAACCAGGTTGCCGTTGAAGAGATTACATCATGGTTGCTCGCCCCAGCCTCTGTGGGGTCCCTGGCGTCAGTGGGAGGGGAGGTCTTCATGTTGAAGTTCACTGTTTCTCCAAAAACAATAAAGCAGAGATAAGGAATTACTGTTATTTTAGTTAGGGTCTTATGTATGCTGGGCCGGTCTTGAACTCGCTATGTAGGTGTAACCATAGCCAAGGATGACTGAGTTTCTGCTCCTCACTTCTCCACCTCCCAAGTGCTGGGATTACAGGGATGTGCAGTCTAACCTGGCCTATGAGGTACTGAGGGTAGAACCCAGGACGTCATGTATACCAGCAAGTACTCTCCATCCCTTGCCACATCCCTAGGCCTAGACAAGGAATTCTTTCTGATTTTGTTTTGTGTTTTGTTTGTTTAAGACAAGACCTCTATAGTTGCCCATGTTGGCCTCAAACTCATGGCAGTTCTCTGCTTGAGTCTTACAAGTGCCTGGCTAATAAGGATTTCTGATGACTTGAAAACTGCTTTTAAAATAGAATAATATTCAAATAAAGAATAAAGAGACCTTCCTCTTACTCACACTTGTGGGTTTTTCAGTTTCCCTAGAGAAAACTTCTTTTTTTGTCCTTTTCTGATAATGCAGGACTTTGGAGTCAAGAGGATCTTGATTACTGCGCTTACTTTCTTTTGGTTTTGTCAAGACAGGGTTTCTCTGTGTGACCCTGGCTATCCAGGAACTCACTCTGTAGACCAGGCTGGCCTCCAACTCAGATCCATGTGCCTCTGCCTCCCAAATGCTGGGATTAAAGGTGTGAACACCACCACCTAGCTTTACTTTCATTAATGTTTTTCAACTTCCTTTTGGGAACACAAGGAGCATCAGTCATTGTCTTCACATTCAGGAGGAAGGTTGGGGCATTAGACCTTGACAGAAAGGCTTTCTGCTGGTTCTCATGGTATCTGGCCCATGAAGTCCAGGTCTCCTCCCACCAGCTTTACTCTGCTCATAAACTAGGACACCAGGCTGCACAAACAAGATCCTTTATTGAATCTCAGAATGTTTCCTGGATGAGGTTAAGTGAGAGATGAGATGAACTTGCAGTTATTACTCTGAAGAACTTAGAAAAAAAACCAAAACCCTAAGAAAACATGGTTGAGTTGGTGTCCTGCCCACAAGGCCGGTTGCCTCTCTTCCTGGATTGCTAACATGTTTTTAGCTTGCTCCTCTTCCTCCTCACGGTGTGTGTAGAACAAAAGCAGTATTAAAAGTCCTGTTTTCCTCCATTTCTTTAGAACAGGCTGTGGTGGCACTTTGTTAAATCCTTTGCGGGGGGTGGGGGGCAGTCACATTTGTTAACTGGTGCCACACTGTACTCAGGTGTGCAAGATCAGAATTTGGAAGTTGAAACATCTGAGCGGAGCTGGGAACATGTACTGATTAGTTGCTAATAACAGAAGGTGGTAGTCATCAGAGTTCTTTTTAAATTCAGGGTGTTTTTTGCTTTTCTGTTGTCTCTGGTCTTCTGGGAGTGATATTGAACAAACTTATTTTGAATGTTTATTCCTTCTCCATTGGTTAATCTTAAGAGAAAGTGACAAAGAGTGGCCTCTTACATCTTTTTGTTTTCAATTGCGATTCTTAGGTCTGTGGTTTATCAGCAGAGTTCCAAAGAATCCGCCACTCTGCAGCCGTTTTTCACACTGCAGTTGGATATCCAGTCTGACAAGATACGCACAGTCCAGGATGCATTGGAAAGCTTGGTGGCAAGAGAGTCTGTCCAAGGTTACACCACCAAAACCAAACAGGAGGTATGTTCCCAGCTGGCCAGGAACCTATATGGAGGCCCTCTAGACGCTTGGACAGAACAGAATTAGGGATGTGGGAAGCTGACTGGAATCCACCTCTCACACCAGTTAGTTAACTTTACTGAGAAGTCCCAGAATTTCAGGATGGAGTAGTGGAAACAGATGGTTCCACACACAGTTCCTTCACTTTTACTCCTGTGGCCTGAGCAAACGTCTCCTTTCTGTCCTTGTCCTTGCTCTGCATTTCGTTTTCTGGCAGTGTAATCTGGGTATCCTGAAGTCAGCCTCCTCCAGCAGAGGCTGAGTTAGCATGTAAAGGGGGTTCTGGGCACATCTGAGTTGCCTTTTATCATAGATCACTAAGGACACTGACAGACGGACAGACTGTTCACACGCATGCTGCTCTTTGATGTGATTAGACAAGGATAAAGTCTTGAGTCTTTCTGTCCTCAACAGTGATGAGCTGGGGTTGTACCTTGGTCAGAGGAGGCTGTTATCTGGCTCTCTGTGTGCCTGTTCTTTTGGTCTGCAGTGGAAGCCATCTTCTTTATCATGTCTTTTGTAGTCTGTGGCATTGAGGTCACAAGGCTGTCTTGGCAACGTTAGGATTAGGCTGGCTAGTTAGGGTGGCACTTTTTGAAGAACTCCTGGGATTGGAAAGCTGTAAGCACCTAGTGGAGTGTAGAAGTTACACGGTTAAGTAAGAAGTCCCAGCACAATCCTGTCTTAGTGTGTGGCCCTACAGAAATGTCCTTGTGTGACTAGTACACTGAGTAGAGAAGAGCAAAGAGACCCTCCCAGCTTCAACTGCCTCTGAGGCCTCCTGCTCTAGTCAGCCATGCCACATTCTGGGGATCTGCAGAAGAAAGCTCTAGGGCTCCACCACGTTGTCTGATTTGTCTCTGGTGGTTGGTTTTGTTTAAAAGTGTTAAGTACCAGGAACCAGAGAGGGAAACCTGGTAACTGACCTGAGTAAGAAGTGCCTGGCTGAGGACCTTTACGCAGGAGAGGGCAGTAGAGAATCATGTTGGGGAGGCTGGTGGTTAAGGTTGTGTCTGGCTGTGGGTGAATGCCAGCTCGGCTCAGCCTATGTCAGCTGTGACTCTGTAAAGATGGATTGCTGTCCCTGGCTGCTGAGCCAGCCACATGGTCCTCTGCCTATGTCCTGTTGGGAGGTTTCCCAGCTCTCCCTAGGCCAACCAGAAAAGACTCCTTTGACGCTTTCTTACTTTTTCATTTCTGCTGCAGTTGAAAACTTTATTATAAGCTGGGTGGTGGTGCACACCTTTAATCCCAGCACTCGGGAGGCAGAGGCAGGCGGATCTCTGAGTTTGAGGCCAGCCTGGTCTACAGACCAAGTTGCAGGATAACCAAGGCTACACANCAAAACCCTGTCTCAAAAACAAACAAACAAATAAATAACCTTATTATACCTTAGGTGACAATATAGACTATGATAATTTTTAGCTAATTTCTGTTGTGTAATTAGAAATTACACCCTATCTCTCAGAGACTGAGGCAGTAGTCATGGAGCCTGTGTGGGTCTGTGCTGGGTGGGACCTCTGCTTCTGTGTTATGGTGGTGCTTTGGTATTTGGGTTGGGGGGCTCCTGACTGTTGGAATTTGCTTTGGGCCATCTAGCTCCCAAATAAAGACACAGAGATTTATTATTAATTATGAATGCTGGGCCTTAGCTTAGGCTTGTCCTACTAGCTCTTTTAATTTAACCTGTTTCTATTAGTCTACATTTGCCTCTTTTTCCCTTTCTTTCATTCTGTATGTTCTGCTTTCCTGCTTCCCCCATGTCTGGCTAGCTGGCCCCTGGCGTCTCCCTGGTGTCTCCCTACCCCTACTCCCGATCCCCGGCCTAAATTCCTCCTACTTACTCTCCCTGCCCAGAAGTCCTGACTCTACCTCCTCTCTCACTATTGGCTGTTCAGCTTTTTATTAGACCAATCAGGTGCCTTAGGCAGGCAAGGTAAAACAGCAACATCTTTACGTAATTAAATGCAACACATCTTTACATAGGTAAACAAATACTCTGCAACACCTGACAGTGAGAGTGGGTGTCTCTGACTCTTGCCTGCTTTTGGGACCCTTTTCTCTTGATGGGTTGCCTCACTCAGACTTAAGGCGGGTGTGTATGCCTGGTCTTATTTTATCTTGTATGGCGTTCAGTTGATGTCCCTGGCAGGCCTGTTCTTTTCTGGTGGGAGATGTGGGGAGCTGGGGGTGGGGAGTGGAGGGAAAGGAGGCTGTGGTCGGGAGGTATTGCATGAGAGAAGAATGAATAAATTTACTTAATCCATTTTAAAGAAAAAGAAACTATGCCTCAGTTTGTTGAAACTCCAGAACTGAGAATTTTATTAACCATGTTTCTTTGAAAGTTTTTTGTTTTTGTTTTGTTTGTTTGATTTTTGTTTTTTGAGATAGGGTTTCTCTGTGTTGTTCTTAGGGTTTCTCTGTGTAGCCCTGGCTGTCCTGGAACTCGATCTGTAGACCAGGCTGGCCTTGAACTCAGAGATCCACATGCCTTTGCCTTCTGAGTGCTGAGATCAAAGGCGTGCGCCACCACCTCCTGGCCAATGAACTGGAAGTTAAAAGGTCAAAACCATGGCATCATGTACCTGGAATGAGTCTGGAATTTGTCATCTGTAGATTAAACTGTTAGTTTGTGTCCCTCACAGCTTCCCACCCCTTTGTTAGCTCACGGGTCTTTGTAAGGTGTTTGCTAGGTTTCTCACCTGGGGAGAGACAAGCGCCCAGCTCCCTTCCCCTATGTCCTGTCAGATGCAGCCTCTGGTGGGCTGCTTGCCTCAATGGCTTGCTATCTTTTAGATTACTACTTACAATTCTCTCTGTCTTCAATAAGGGAGCTTCAAGGAAGGGAATGACCAACTGAAGGTGCATTTAATGGAGAAAAACAAAATACCCCCCCCCCGGCACCAGGCATAGGCTGGGAACAGTACTGGGTGGGCAGGCAGAACAGTGTGGCATCCATCAGGGCACATTGTTGGGTCAGCAGGGCATGCCATGCTCACCTGGGAATTACATTCCATTAAGTCTTATAGTTAATGCTTCTTAAGGATTTTTAAAAGCATTCAGGAGACCCATGAAAGCACTAAAGGGGCATGCTGACAGAACCAGCGAGTCAGTAACAGGAACAATTGACTTTAGGATTACTCAATGTTTGTCTGAAGAAAGATACTAGATAGGTTTATGAATGAGAGTTAAAAGACAGGCTAGTGCCTGTCAGTTCTAACCTCTCCTCAGTTTGCTTATGTTCTCAGTCTTTTGGTCTTACATGTGGAGGCCANAGACGGGTTTCAGGCCTGAGGGCTCCCTTGCAAGTGTGTTTGTAGGGTGCAGGTGTGGTTAGGGCTGGGAAGCAGCTGTGGAGCCCCACAGAGGGTGCTGTCACAGTCAGGCAGGCCTGTGAGCCCTGGCACATTGTATCCCAGGTGGAAGTCAGTCGGAGAGTGACTCTGGAGAAGCTCCCTCCAGTCCTTGTGTTGCACCTGAAGCGCTTTGTCTATGAGAAGACGGGCGGGTGTCAGAAGCTGGTCAAGAACATTGACTACCCTGTGGACTTGGAGATCAGCAAAGGTAATACCCAGCCCTGGGCTTGCTGCAGTGCCCCCTGCATGGTGTGACACCAAGTCAGAACTCCTTTTGCTTTAAATTTATTGATACTTATTGATTTTTAGACTAAAATTCCATTAGTTTTCTTATTTTTTTAATTTGATTTATGGATGTTTTGCCTGCATGTATGATTGTGTACCATGNGCATGCCTGGTGCTGGTGGAGGCCATAAGAGAGCATTGGATCCCCTGGTGTTGGAGTTAGAGATGGCTGTCAGCTGCCATATTGGTGCTGGGAATCAAACCCAAGTCCTCTAAAAGAACAGCCAGTAGTCTTAACCACTGAGCCCTCTCTCCAGCCCCTTTCTTTTTCTTTTTTAAAGGAGGGTCTTACTATGTAGTGCTGGCTGGCCTAGAGCTCACTATATAGATCAGGCTGGCCATGAACTCTCACAAAGATCTTCCTGCCTCAGCCTCCTGAGCTCTGGGATTAAAGATATGTGCCCACCCCTGGCTTAGAGTAGCTTTTTCAAAGATAGAGACAAAACTGAAGCAAAGCATAATTCATCTAGATCAGAAAAGTAGGAGAAGGGCAGCTGTGAGGAACAGCTGGTGCTGGCAGTGTCTGCCCTCTGCCCCTAGACAGTAACATGGTGCCTGTGCAGCAATGTGCTGGCCATTGCTTCCCATAGGCTTGTGTGACTGGACGACAGCACAATGTTTTGTTTTGTTGTAGATTTTTTTTATTTTATGTGTATAAGTGTTTTTATCTGTATGTATTTGGAACACANACCTACCTGGTGCCCCCACAGATCAGAAGAGCTTGTTAGTTCCCCTAGAAGTGGAGTTATAGATGGTTGTGAGCCACCATGTGTGTGCTGGGATCCATCCCCAGGTCTTCTGCAAGAGCAGCCAATGCTCTAACCGCTGAGCTGTCTCTGTCTAGCTCTGACAGCATGTTTTTAAGAGCCCCAGAGAAAGGTACCCTGCAATAAATCTGCATTTATATTGAAGGAAACCTGTTGCTTTAAGATTATTGTATATGTGGGTAGGCATGCATGCCAGAGCACATGTATGTCAGTCAGAGGACAGGCTCAGGAAATCAAATCTCACCTTTTCTTTGGGATCCTGCAGTTGAACTCAGGTCACTTGGCTTGCATAGCAAGAACTTTTACCTGGTGAGCTAGCCATCTCACTGCTTCCCCTCCATTTTTCTCTCCCTATATTTAAAATAATTTGTGTGTTTCCATGCACATGCCCTGGCATTCATGTGGAAGAAGGCATTTTATAGGAATCACTTCTCTCTGTCCACTATGTGGGTTCTGGAGTCTGGACTTCTTAGGTGGCAGGCACCTTTATACACTGAGCTGCCGCGCCAGCATAGAACAATGCTGCCCCTGAAAGCTTTACAGTTGTGACAAGCATCTTGGTGCCAGAGCATGGCTAGGAATGTGGCAAGCCCAGGCGGTCCACAGAATACATGGGTCTGGGGAGCAGAAGGACAGTGGTGTCTTCCACTCCAGTTTTGGAGAGATCCTCCCAAGTCGTGTCCTCTGTCCACAGGACTGCATACCTGGATTCCTGTTTCCCGGTCCAGGAGCTGGGTGTGCAGTTACGCCTTCCCCTCTTTGGCTGTCATGGCACCTTCAGGTTCAGTCCGGGCACAGCTCTGGGCTGGGACCTGTCCATCCCTGCTCTGACCCTCCAAGTGGTGGGTGTTTTTAGGCAGAGCTGTCAACAGTCAGTGCTGCTGCTGTTTTTCGGAGACTTTGCTAAAGTATTGCTGTTTTGTTTTTCAGAACTACTTTCTCCAGGAGTCAAAAATAAGAATTTTAAATGCCACAGAACCTATAGGCTGTTCGCAGGTGAGTATGCTTATGCACTGCTCCCTTNAAAATACAGCAAGCAGTGAGCCTGGATGGGACCTAGGCAAAATTCTGCTGGAGTACTCTCTTACAGAGAGTGCATCCTGGAAGAGCTTGAATGTCTAGAAAGCAATTGGGTCTGACATGAGGGAGGGTTCTCACAATGGATGANTGTCCCCCTGAGTCAGTGGAGATACCTCCCTTTGGAGGGTTTAGGTAGGNATCTGTGGCAGTAGGGGTGAGGGGCTTTTCTCATTGGTTGCCGCTGGGCATTGTCTTCCAGTGGTCTACCATCACGGCAACAGCGCTACGGGCGGCCACTACACTACAGACGTCTTCCAGATTGGTCTTAATGGATGGCTGCGAATTGATGACCAAACGGTCAAGGTTATTAACCAGTACCAGGTGGTGAAGCCAACTGCTGACCGCACAGCCTACCTCCTGTATTACCGCCGTGTGGACCTGCTGTAGCCGTGTCCGTGTGCCTGTGTGTGTGCCTGACGCTGCTTCCTACAACTCCCAACTCACTAACTTCTTCCCACCTCTCTAGTGGCTCTTTAGAGAGAAACTCTCCCTCTGCAACAGTGGGCTTGAATGAAAGGGGATGTCTTGTGGGGGAGGGGTCTGCTTAGCGAAGCTCATGCTGACTCTGACTTCAGAGACCGTGGCTTGATTGAGGAAATACACAAGACGCGGCGCTTCTGAAGAACTGCTGGTTCCTGAGAGGAGGAGGTGGCTTGCACTGTGTCCCAGTCTGATTGCATAGTGGAATAAGTCCCGCACCAGCAGCTCTTGTAAATTTGTGAAAATGAATTTTATCTTTCCTTAAAAAATAATTTTTTTAATTCATCACACTTTCCTCCTTTACCCTTTAGTTTTTGATAAACGATAAAAATGAGCCAGTTATCAGAGATGAGAGAGTTCTTACTTCAAAAGGAAATAAATACACAAAACATGTCGTTGGTTCCTAGAAGGAAACACATTTTAACAATTGTGAGATGAAAACTGCTGACGTATACACTGCGGGTCAGACTTTTGTAGTGCAGACGTCAAGCTACAGAGGTGGGTGATTGTAACTTTATTACCATGAAAAGATTTCAAATCGCATTCATGCTCTGTGTACACGTGAAGAAAAGTGGGCAAAATAATGAAGATTGACATTTCCCAGTGTCTGCTGTGTAACCTCCTGTCGCGCCTCTCTGATGCTGTGTCCCTAATTGTACACAGTGTAGTGATTCCTAGGAGTATAAAGTTGTCACCCGTCAATAAAGATCACAAAGTTGGTTTAAAGCTATGTGTGGTTCTTGGTATGAAAACACTTTTTCTAGAAGAGGCCTCCAGTCCTGCAAGCCTGCGGGTTAGCCTCTGTGAACTCAGCTGGGACTCGGGCTGTTCTGGGCTAATGCTGTATCATTAGCATGAGAGGGCCTGGCTTTCACTTTTGCTCCCTCTGATCCTGTGNCTTAGGTCAAGGCCAAGTCTTACTTTGAGTGTCTCTGATACTACTTACTCTCAGCTCCTGACAGACATGGAGAAGAGGCTGCCAGCAGTAGGAAGTCTGCTGTACTTGTGGCCCTGTGCACTGGGCTTACAGGGCAGGGCTTGCAGTGGGATGAAAACTTTTTCTCTCCAGCTCCTTCTGTGAAGTGGCAATGTTTTCATCAGTCACTAGCTGCCTGCCCAGGTCCTACTCAGCTTCCCATCAAGATGTGGAACTGTGGCTTCCATGCGCATATTCTGGAAATCAGTCAACAGCCAGAGGGATGCCAGCAGCTTGTTCTCTGTGGGGTGTTACTAGGATGATTGTGTGCTCTGCTGTACTCCTGACAAATCTGGCNACAGCACACACCTTTTCGCAACTGGGGCGCTTTGTCTCTGCAGTGTGTCTAGAAAGCAGAGCAAGAGGCTCATGGATTCAGTCACGGGTACCCTAGTCCACTTCCAAATGTATAAGCGTCCTGTGTGTACAGGAGACATTTTCCCCTCCAGTATCTCTGTCATTTGTGTTGTCCTGTCCAAGTTAGTCGTGTGTGTTTCCTTTAGCACAAACCTTAGAAATGACTGAACTTTGGGACTCCATCTGAAGACCTTTGAGCAATGAACAGAGATGAAGTGAGTTCAGTGGGGTACTTAGCATCTTGATCAGCTAGTGACGTGCTGTTCTCCCTTCTCAGGGGCCTGTCCCTTGTGTGGTGTCCCTTTTATGTGACCAGTGTTGTTTGTTAGGAAAAACGCTGGCATTTAAGGGCAGTGTGCTCAATTTAACCCATTTCTGATAGCGCTGCTGTAACAGATACCATGGAGTGTGTTCAGACAACAGCCATAGGCTGAGTCCAAGGGGGAGGGGCAGATCCTTTGTCTAAAGATCTGCTTCTTGGCTTGTAAGTAAGTTGTCCTCCTGAGGCAGTGTGAACTCCAGCTTTTTCTTAGAAGGCCATACATTCCTTCTGGATTCTCCCCTCTTGACCCCATCTAACCCTAATGGTTCCTCAGGAGCCCTAACAACTTCCTTCCGGGGTTTAAGGTTCTGGCACATTAGCATTAGGGAGAGGTGATGGACCAAGAGCTGGTGGACCAAGCATTGCTTAACTCAAGGTTCCTTTAAAATTTTTGTGCATATTAATATATTGCCTGTGTGCATTTATGTGTACCAAATCCATACCTGGTGCTTGATGTACTTCAGAAGACTGAATCAGATTCTCTGGAACTGGAATTACAACATGTAGTTGTAAGCCACCATGTAGAACTGAAACCAGGCCCTCTACAAGAACAGCAAACTCTTTACTGAGCCATCTCTCCACCCCAAGATTGGGTTTTTTACTTCATCTCTATTTTATATTGTCTTAAGCCGTGTCAGTACGCAGCCAGTTGCAGATGGGTAAGCAGAGCTTAGGCGGATGAGGCATACCAGTCCGGAATGAAGAATTGTCAGCGTTTTTGTCCATGGGTGGAGAGCTCAGATGTTTACTTTGGAGTCTGTAATCCTGTCACAGCATTAGGTGTTAGCTTCCTGGTGGGCTTCCCTGGCTTCTGGTCATTCATACTCAGAACTTCCCTGCAAACTTCACTGTCAGAACTTTTTATATAGACACTTTCCTTAGTTTTCAGTATGTCGATGTAGTTAAGATGAATTGTTGAGGTGACACCAGCCATGTCTCTCTGGACTGACATTCAAGATTGGGAGCTAGACACTTGGAAGCCTTAAAGCCCATCAGGAGTGTGTTGGTTTACAGTGTGGGCCAGATGGTAGGGGCTCTAGGATGCTCCTTGGAGTTCAAGATCAGGGTCTCTGTAAATCTGACCTTGGGTTCCTAGCCTGTACTTTTAAAAAAAAAATACTTACCTTTTATGTGTATGGGTGTTTTGCCTGTATGCATGTCTGTGCACCACATGGTGCCTACAGAGGCTAGAAGAGGGCATCAGATCTCTTGGAACTGGAGTTACAGATGGTTGTAAACTGCCACATGGGTTCTGGGAATCAAATCTGTAAGAGCACCCAGTGGTCCTAACTGAGCTGAGCCTTCCCTCCAGCGCCCTCCTAGCCTATATGTCAAATAAAGCAGCATCTCATATTTTCCCCTCAATATTTCGATGTTTTTACGTTTAAGATAAACTCTTTCTGCTAAAACAAATTACATGAGAAGTGGATCTGAGCGCCTGGATTCTTGCCCGAGGCAGCACCTCTGGACTTGGCAGCACCGCATGTCTGTTCCTGTGGGAGAGCATTTCTTGCTCCTTGAGCCTGTCTGCTACTGTGAGGCTGGAAGGCTTCCACATCCTAGGCTTACATTCTCCTTTGTGGTTTGTAGCCGTTTGCTTCTGTGCTCTGCAGAGGAAGGATGGTACCTCTCGGCTCTCCCCTGTGCTGCCATGATGCAATTGAACGGGACCACCTGGGGTGGTGCAGCCTACTAACAGCTGCTGCCCCAGACTGTGAGGTGAGTCCTGGGGCATTACCTCNAGTGCTGGCAAGTTGGGTCAGAGCTAGCCTCCCCTGTGGTCACCTGTGNTGTGTTCCTTCCAGGCACCTTTGAGCTTTCCTGCCTTCCTCCCCACTCCAGGACACCGCTGCTGCTTTGACTAAAAGCTCCATGGTGTTTGTTCTTTAAGCAGGCTTGAGGCTTGTGAGCTGGGACCAGTCCTGCCCTAAGGCTGTTANNGCAAGTAGCATCTGCTTGAGACTTGGCACTAGCCTGCCTGTGAGCCTGTGCCAGCCATTCCTGCAGTGCTGAGGGCAGGTCCTTACACCCTTTCAGACCTCAGTTAGGGAGCTAGTCACTGACAATGCCATGAGTCAAATGGTGTTCAGAAGCTGGTGGGTATTACATAGAAATGAAGACATGGGTTGGGATTCCCAGAGCTTCGATAGTCCCACATACAACTGGTGACTGAAGGTGGGTGTGGAGCCCACACAGCTGGCCTGGTGAGCTTGGGTGTGCTGCTTGGTTTCGGCTAAACAGCCAGAAGCAGCAGCACCCCCCCCCCACCTCTTGTGATATCATTGTGAGCATAGCGGGTCCTTGATACTCAGGCCTCTGTGCATTAGAGACTGCCCATGTCTAGGGACACAGTACTCATTTTGAGTTGGAGGTCTCTCTGTGTAGCCCAGGTTGAACTTGAACTCACGATCCTTCAGCCAAAGCCTTTATGTGCTAGTTTAGGTGCTTACTACCATACCTGGCTCTTGATCTGGGTTCTAATGGTAATGNTCTTTAATACCAACCAAGGAGGAAATAGGCCCTACTGGAAATCACAAAATCAGTGGATAGATACTTGTCTCTACTTGGGCAGAAAGCTAAACTTGCTTTTCATGGAATTTCTTGCCAGGTCTCGTCAGGGCCTCACATCACCCATTTTTCCCTGAGCTACAAAGAGTGGCTGAAGGTAGGCATAAGCCACAGTCAAGGCTTTAGGGACTGTCCGACTGTCCCACCAAGCAGATGACCTATGTGGTCTTTGATCATTAAGCAGTTGTTGACACCCCTGAGAAGCCATTGGCTAAGGCCAGGGACTGGCATCTTTTCAATGGAAAGGTTAAAGTCCGGAAGGTTTGTTGCCAGGGTGGTGGTGTGTGCCTACGGGCTGCAAGGAAGTGGTTTAGAAAATACCGTGAAGAAGACCAAGCAGCTATCCTGACTCTGCATGTTCATGTTCCCGTTTACCTTGGAATACCAGAGTCTGAACCTCCATTTCATGTAAATGCAATAAGTTGGCTCAGATGTCCTGCCCTACTTAATAGGCTGCAGGACCCCAAAGCCTTGCCTAAGTCCAGGCCTGACCTCCGCGCTCTCAGTCTGGGTGCTGTTGACTTTAGAAGCACTCTCCTGTGTGTATGTTACTATCTATGGCCTGGAGCTACTGCATGCTACAGCATCCCCTACCCCTCTCAGGGTAACTAATAAAAATGTTTCCCCAGAGCTTCTTTTCCCCAGTTTAGCCACAGGTAGGTTTGGATTTGAGCTTCCATCAGCAGCATCCACAGTCAGCACACCTACCATTCCTTAGACATTCATAGTGTTCCTTTTGGCTGCTGAGGAATGTCCCCACACTTCTGTGTTTCCTGTGTGTGGAGGACTTGCTACCAGCAATCGCTGCTTCTGATGTTCTTGAGTTCTTTGTGGTGCACACAGCATGTTTTCAGGCATGCTCAGGAGTGGACCCACAGTACTGGGGCTTGCAGCCTCAGCAGGAGCTGATGCTGCTTGGTTACCTCTTCTAGCTTACATCTGCAATGGGGAACTCTGGTCAGGAATTGAAGCCTGCTGCAGGGTAGGGCAAACCACACATGGTCAGCTTGACTGTCAGGTCTTCCAGCTATTGGACAGGTCCCAAGTTTGCCAGTTTGGTGGCAGTATCTTGGTTCTGAACTGTGTTGTCCCTTCTTCCTGGCTGCCACTCACCAACAGTCACCTAGAACTCCGGTGCCAGGCTGAGCAGCTGAATCTGCACAGCAGAGGGGCAGGCATCACTTNCAGCAATGGTAGATTTCAAAGTCACCATCCCTTGCCCACTTTAGTACGTCCCCTACTTCTCTCCCTGATTTGTCTCTGGTGAACTCCTGCCACCTCTGCAAGAAGAGCAGAGACCTCAGGTATGTTTGTGGAGGAAGTTTCTGTGAGCAGAAGTGCAGTTGGCATATGGGTGCTGGTTCCTGTGGGCCTCCCCTCTGGCTTGGGCCACCCAGCCCCTCTCTCTCTGTGCCCTGTAAGTTTTACCAGGAGGACCAGTGGGTGACACNGAGACCCACTTTTCCCTTCAGCTTCATGCCCGGCACCTCCAGAGCCACTTCTCAGAGTGCAGAGGAGGAAAGTGTGTTGTGGAATATTTGTTTAACTATGTAAAAATGTGTTGCATTTGTTTAATTATGTGAAGGTGTGTTGCTGTTTTGCCTTGCCTGCCTAAGGTACCCAATTAACAAAAAGCTGAACAGCCAATAGCGAGGGAGGAGGTATAGGCAGGACTTCCAGGCAAGGAGAGTGAGGAGGAGGAGGAATTTAGGCTGGTGGTGGTAGGGAAGGGAGAGAAAGAGAGCGAGCCAGGGAGATGCTAGGGGCCAGGCAGACACAGAGGAAGCAGGAAAGTAGGCCATACAGAATGAAAGAAAAGTAAAAAGCCCCAAGGCAAAATGTAAATAAATAGAAATGGGTTAAATTAAAGAGCTAGACAAGCCTAAGCTAAGGCTGAGCATTCATAATTAATAATAAGTCTCCATGGGCTGGAGAGGTGGCTCAGAGGTTAAGAGCACTGACTGTTCTTCCAGAGGTCCTGAGTTCAATTCCNAGCANCCACATGGTGGCTCACAACCATCTGTAATGAGATCTGGNGCCCTCTTCTGTATACATAATAAATAAATCTTAAAAAAAAAATAATAATGAGTCTCCATGTCTTTATTTGGGAGCTGGATGGTGGCCCAGAGAAAAATCCAACTACAAAAGTGGAGTGTGAGCCCAGCCAGGGTGACTGTTTCCCTGTGTCTACGTTACAGGTTTTCCACGGCGAGCACTTCTCACTTATTGTTTGTTTTTTGAGACNGGGTTGCAAGTAGCCCAGGCTGGCCTTGAACTTGGATTAAGCTAAGGATGACCTTGGCTTTCTCTGCTTTCCAAGTTCTGGGGGGCATGTGTCACCACACCCTGCCATTTTTTTACTTTTTGATCTGCAAAGCTTGTCTCCCTAGTTTCCATGCCCACAGTAGCTGGTGTACCTCCTGCTCACCCTCCTCCTTGCAGGAGATCAGGCACCCTTCTCCAAGGCCTGAGATTTCACCGTGCCACAAACCCAGGAGACTTAACTGGGAAGCACGCTGACCAAGTCTGTGCCCTGTGGAAAGGGAAGCACTAAGTTCAGGTTTGAAGGTTAGCATGGCAGTCTTGGGCCCCTAAGATACAAGGGTCTAATTCCACGTGTAAAGTACAGAGCATAGAGACTTCTTGGGCACCGAGTGCCATTCCGTTCGGGTGACCTAAGCACAAACAGATCCTAACCCTGAGGATTAAGTTCCCCCTTAAATACTTGTGGGTTTTGAACTTCAGGGGGAGGTTTGCTTGGGAATGCTGTCTTGGGATTTCATCAAACACTTGGAAAAGAATCTGAAAACATATTTCTAAACCCTCCGTGGTCCCAGCCCNAATCCTAGTTGGTTTTTAATAACCAACTATTGGGACTTCATCATGCTATTATTATTATGACTGACTGACTGAGAAGATGGCTTTCCTGAGAGTTCAAGGTGGCATGAGTTGACTTGAGGACTCCCATGGTCCATCTGGCAGGCTCCAGCACACACACTTGAGCTTTCAGAAATGGCTGCCCCAAATCTGATGTTAGAATCACGTGGTGGCTCATTTTCAAATGTACATGTTTGTTCAGTCACCAAACACGGACTGAGTCCCTCTCTGT
>LZPO01110810.1:701250-720776 GCA_001675575.1 Neotoma lepida | reverse complement strand
TTTTTAAAGATTTATTTATTATGTATACAGTGTTCTGCCTGCATGTATGCCTGCAAGCCAGAAGAGGGCACCAGATCTCATTATAGATGGTTGTGAGCCCCCATGTGGTTGCTGGGAATTGAACTCAGGACCTCTGGAAGTACAGTCAGTGCTCTTAACCTCTGAGCCACCTCTCCAGNCCCCTCTCAGTGAATTCTTTACAATCATTATCATTTGGATTTTAGTCTGTAAAGGCCATTTGTGGCTTATGGGCCTGGGGAGTTGGCTTCCTCCCTGTCCTATCTGAATACCTTTAGTTTCCTTTCCTTTTTTTAAAAATTTACTTATTTTATTTTGTGTGTGTCTTAGGGTTTCTATTACTGTGATAAACATCATGACTAAAAGCAGCTTGGGGAGGAAAGGGCTTATTTCACTTACAGTTCCAAATAACAGCTCATCATCAAAAGCACTGAGGTCAGAAACCCTAGCAGGGCAGGAACCTGGAGGCAGGAGCTGATGCAGAGGCCATGGAGGGGTGCTGCTTACTGGCTTGCTCTTATGGCTTGCTCACCCTGCTTTCTTAGAATCCAGGATCACCAGCCCAGGGGTGGCCCCACCCACAATGGTCTGGGTCCTTCCCCATCAATCACTAGGAAAATGCCCTACAGGCTTGCCTACAGNCCAATGTTAGGGAGGCATTTTCTTAATCGAGGTTCTGTCCTTTCAGATGACTTGAAGTTGACACAAAATTAGCTAGCAGAGTGTGGGCTGCAGTGCTGAGGAGGCCAGCAGAGGACAGCAGATTCCCTGTAACTAGAGTTACAGAGGGTTGTGAGCTGCCACGAGGTGCTGAGAATGGAAGCCTGGTCCTCTGCAAGAGCAGCCAGTGCCCTAATCACTGAACTGTCTCCAGTCTGGTGTCCTTTTCTTCTGTCCTCCCCTGGCTAGGCCTCCTGATGACATGGAGACTGGGGAGTTCAGGTGTGAGATTCACCTTTAAGATGGTATTTGACTTTTCCCAGAGTGTGATGCCGGCTGGGGGTTTCGCTTATGTCCTTTGCCAGGTCTGAGGAGTGTTCTTCTCTCTGCTTTTCCAGAGTTTTTTGTTTTGCTTTTCTTGTTTTGAGACAGAGTCTCACTCTGTAGCCTAGNCTGGCCAGGAACTCNCTGCCTCTGTTCCTGATANTAGGATTACAGGTATGGACCACTATACCCAGCAACCATTTACTTTTTCATAGCAATAATGTGCAAAGGACCCATGTGGTGATGTTTTATCTGTGTTCCCCAATAAAATTTATCTGAGGATCGGAGGAAAAATGGGGCAGCCAGCCACTAGTAGTAAAACAATACTCATGCAAGTTAGCACACGCCCTTAATCCGTTTGTTTCTGTGACTCCAAGGTCACATTGGGAACTAGGGGAAGGGGGGGGTGGCACACGCCTTTAATCCCAGCATCAGCCTTAGAGTTCTGAAGGTCCATGCAGACAAGACAGAAAGTGATGTAGCTTGGTGAGGATAGGAAATGAGTTAGCAGAATGGACAGGCATAAAAAGCCGGGTTAGACCGGAAGTCCCTCTCTTCTCTTTGCTTCGCTCCTTGAAAGTAGAGGCAGCGTTGGTGAGGTGAGGCTAGTGGTGGCTTGCTCCTAATTCCTCTGATCTCTGTCAGATTTTCACCCTTATTTCTTGTTCTGTGTGTTTATTAATAAGACTGGTTAGAAGTTCGTCTTACAGACCCAGCTGTCCTCTTTACATCAGCCAAGGGTTTCACCTGAGGCAAGGCTTTTCCAGTTGCTAGTGTGCCTCATCCTGCATTTTGCTTGCTGAGTGAACTCTGTCTTCTTCCTCACTAGGAACATGAAGATTGGGAGCTTACCACATCTAATCATCTACCAGATTGTCAATCAACTTTCTGCTACTGTGACAAAATGCTGGAGATAAACACCTTATAAAGAGGGAAGGTTTNTCTGGNCCTGTGGTGTGGAACATGGCCAGATGAGGCATGTTCACTTCTTTGTGGTTTGGAAACAGAAGGGGGGCAGGTGGTGGCAGGAAGGTACTAGGGCCCAGTACCCCATCCAAGGGCATGGCTCTACCACCATCCATAACATCACAGGCTGGGGACCAAGTCTTCAACATGTGGATTTTTAGGGGTCAGTCATACAAGCCACAGCACACAGAGAGACAGGGGACACAAAGATGTGTGTGACTTTAACTATGGTGGCTTTAACTGAGCCGGTCCTGGGCAGCTGCCACTTGTGATCCTGGGCAATGGTGAGCAGTGCCCCAGCCGCCTCAGGATGATGGAGGGAGGGTGACCTGGACCAGCAGGTTGCGTTCTTCAGTGACAGGGTCCTGAGAGAGAACCAGGACATCAGAAGGTAAAGGAGAGAAGACAGAGAAGATGAAGTCGGGATCAGGAGTCTCCCACATGCTGTGTCTTATGCCAAGCACATTCCCNGTTTAGAGGAGCTGTGTTCCATCTCCATCTATCAGGGCCTCAGGGAAAGCCTTGGTTGATCAGTCCAGCCCTCAACAGAATGGTTGGAGACCTCAGTCACCAGAGCTCATCTAGTGGGTGCATGGCGCACGTGGGTCAGGCACACGGGTCAGGCACCAACAGCCAGGAACCTCTATTTNATTTCATTTCTTTTTATCACTTCTTTTGACCTGTAAATATTCTTAATGGTTCTCTGAGAATTTTGTATAACATGTTTTGATCATTTGCACCCCAACCCTGACTCTTTCCTGATCCATTCNCCTTTGCTTCCCACCCAACTTCATGTCCACCACACCCCCACCCATCAAGTCCAGTTTGCCACCCATATATTCTTAGATGTGTGGCCATCCACCGGAGTGTGGGTTGACTCAAGCGGCCTTTCCTCTCTCAGCAGCTGTAAGTTGCCAATCACTCTTCTGCTTGGGGTAGGGCTTAGTGGCCTGAGTGTGTCTTGTGCANGCTTTCACAGCTGCTGAAAGCTGTGTGCAGCTGCCCTGTTGCGTCTGAAAGACAATTTCCTTGTAGTCATCCATGGCCTGTGTGTGGCTCTTAAACTCTTCTGCCCCCCCTTCCGCAAAGGTCCCTGAGGTGTGGTCTGTGAAACAGATGTCCCAGTTAGGACTGAGCGCTCCAGTGTCTTGTTCTCTGCACCTTGACTGGTTCATCTGTATTAATCACCATTCACTGCAGATAGAATCCTCTCTATTAGGGTTGAGAGATGCACCTGTCTCCAGAGCACCAGGAGTCTGTATTTTAAAAGATTATAAGCTGCGGCCGATGAGCCAGGGCACTGAGTACCAGCTGTGGACCCAGCACCTTGCACATGCCCTCCACAGCAGCCCCACAGCCAGGGAATTTACTGTCTTCATTTATAGAGGGGGACNGAGGCCAAGAGAAGAGGCAGACAGCAGGGTGCACAGCAGTATTCACACTCAGGCCAGCTTCAGTGGGTCCAGGAACGCCTGGGAGCCACTGAGCCACGGGGTCTCAGTGATGTGGGTTTTTGCTGGTGAGAAATGCTAGTGAGAGCGGTTTCCCTCAGAATTTACAGTGTTAGAGCATTCTGTTTGGTTAAGAGTTCTGGGAAGCCTGAGTCCCTTCTGAGCTGCCATCTCCGCTCCAAGAGCTCTGGCTCCCTCCTGCCCGTGGGAACGTGGTGACTCTGCAGCCTGCAGGAAGCAGGCCTGACTCACAGCCCTTCCCCAGCACTGGCAGGAGGTGTTAAGTTTCAGTTGCTGTAGCAGGACCCCTCAGCTGCAGTGACCNTCACAGCTGCAGAGGCCTCAGTGATCATCAGAGCCATCTTCTCTGTAGTGGCCATGCAGTGATGTCAGCCCCTGAGGTCACAGTCACTGCTNACAGCTCCTAGGCAGGTGACACTGCACCTCCCCATGGCATGCATTCCTAAGAGCACACAGTAGGCTGCCACAGCATGGACTGTCTGCCCTGAACCACAAAAGTCTTGCTGTTTGTCATACAGCCGTCCAGTGCCTGACAGGACGGAGGAAAGCTGCTGGCTACTCTTAGCCTCAGGCCCCCATACACACTTCAGGACTCCATGCTCTGCCTCTAATGCCCCCCCCCTCCTGTTTCACACTTTCATGTTCCTGACTCTCATGTGCTCATGCAGACATTTCCTGTTCGGACAGAACGGGGAAAACAGGCCACCTGTTACCTCCTTTCCCCCGTGTGTTTACGGACTTTGTAGTGCGCCTCCTTTTCTTGTGTATTCAGTACTGCACCGGTGATTCCATGCTGTTCATGTCTGATTTTGGTTAATCTTGGCCCCTGGAGAGTGCTGTGGGTGTTGCCTTAGGACCGCAGTGGGCACCTATAGAGCCTCACAGCCTAGTTAATGTTGTTGATGAGCACTGGGGTGAAGCAGGCACCCTGACAGTACTGCTCTGCATCCCTTACTGTNCCACATAAGGTGGAACCCCACCCCGGTGTCAGCGTGTGCTTTAACAGTGTAGCCGATTTCTTCTTGGTGGGCTGGGATTTTACAGCCGNTTCTAAGAGGACTCTCTTGCCTTTGTTTTCTTGAGAGCTTGTTTGGAGGTTCTAGCGGGGAGTGCAGCTACTCACACAGCCTTGGCCAGGAGTCCTCTCTTCTGGGAAGGTCTCCCCCCACCAAAGTAGACAAGAAACCACCCATCCCCCCATACCTCCCACTTCCCAAGTGTTGGGAATAAAGGCACTCTCCAGGGCACTCGGCCTTTTAAAAGTAGTTTCCTGTTTTACAATGAGGTCTACATTTTTGTTTGGTATATGTGTGGGGTTCGTGCCTGAGTGAATACATATTATACATTTGTAGTCTAGCCAGCCAGCTGCCCCAAAGGATTTCCTGTTTCTTCCCTGAGGACTGGGGTCACAGGTTTTATGTGGCTTCTAGGGATTCTGAGTNTGGTCAAGCACTTTACCCACTGCNCCGTGTGTCTCCAGCCCTGAGGCTTAGTGTGTGCATGTGTGAGTCTCCCATATCGTTCCTCAAGCACCTCCACTGTTTTTGAAACAAGGTCTCTCTGGCTGGAGCTTCTGCTCTGGCTGAGGGGCCTGTGAGCCCCAGAGTCTGCCTGTCTCCACCAGGCCCAGCTCTTTGCATAGCNTCTGGAGATTGAACCCAGGCTCTCATGTTTTTGTGGCAAGTGCTTTACAGACTAAGTTGTCTCACTACCTAACCTTCTCTGGGTTTGTTTTTGGGACAGAGTCTCACTATGGGGCCAGGGTGGGCCTTAGGGCTGAGAGTATGATGTATGATGGTGTTCACCACCATGCCTGGCAAAGTCTCCTTTGTCTGATTTTAATCTACCTAGATTTAAAATTGTTTTTCTCAAGACAGGGTTTCTCTGTGTAGCCCTGATGGTCCTAGAACTCTCTAGGTAGACCAGGCTGGCCTTGAACTCAGTTACCCATCTGCCTGTGCCTCCTGAGTGCTAGGACTAAAGGCATGCACTACCACACCCAACTAGAATTTTTAAATTTAGGGTCGGTTTTGGGGGAGGGAACCCTAACATTTACCCTAACCTTAATGCCTAACCCTAACTGTAATCCTAACACTAACCCTAACCAAAGAAACAACAAGAAAGTTGATTTAGGGGCCAGGGAGACCGATCAGTGATTAGGAGCACTGGCTCCTCTTTCAGAGCCCTCTGAGATCAGAAAAGAACATTGGAGCCCCTGGAGCGGACAGGTTGTTGTGAGTGCCTGGCATGGGTGCTAGGAACCAAAATGGCCAAGCGACCTCTCTAGTCTCAGGCTGTGATGGGTTTTGATGCAAACTGGCAATGTCTATATTTTGAGTGTTTTAAAACATTGACATTTAGTATAAATGTTAATAATTGGATTAAAGTAGTACCATCATAGTGTTTGTTTGCTTTTTTTGTGATTAACCCTTTTCAGTACCTTTTTACTGCCTTTCTTATCATCTTTTGAATTAACTGTCACATGTTTGATCCAAACATGTTATTTTCTTGCAGCTATTTATTTGTTTCTGTTTATTTTGTTTGGCAGGGTCTTGTGTGGCCAGACTGACTTTGAACTCACCCTGCAGTTCAGGCTGGCCTTGAACCCACCCTAGGGCACTGTCTAGTTTCTTTTCTTTCCTTTTTTGATTATTGATTGATTGATTGATTGATTGAGACAAGGTTTTTCTCAGTATAGTCCTGGCTGTCCTGTAGACCAGGCTGGCCTCGAACTCACAGAGATCTGCCTGCCTCAGCCTCCTGAGTGCTGGGATTAAAGGTGTGTACTACCAATGCCTGGCAACTGTCCAGTTTCTTGAAGGCTCAAGTTTCACTAGAGAGACATGGAAAAGAGGCTTCTCCTAAAATCCGAGCCCAGTGTCAGACAACTGAAGATCTGGCCACTTTTTGTTTTGTGAGACAGGGTCTCTCAGTGAACCTAAAGCTGTCAATCATGCACACGAACATCTGGATTAACCTGTGGGCATCACAAGGCAACAGAATGGAAGCTGGACTGATGGCAAATGTCTTTTCCTGTTCTGAGTCATGAGAGGAACCAGGCTGTGAGTCCCAAATCACAGGGCCCAGCCTTCCCTCTCTCCTGCTGTTCCCTCTCTGGAGCTGAGTCTTGACACTGCAAACTTCTCTGGCTNAGTAGGGGCTTTCTCCAGCAAGCACTTCCCAGGCCTGCTGCTGGGGGTGGAGTCCATACTTGTTTGGCCGGTGTGTTCCATCCAGTATGCTGTTTAGAGTGAAAGCTGACCTGTGGGCTGCACGAAGCCTTGCCTTGCTTTATTTCAAAGTCTTCCCAACAGGTATCACCAAACCAGCCATTGTCAGCCCCTNCTGTGGCTCATGACAGAAGCTCAGTGTCCTGAAGACTATTGCTAGAATTCCAACACAGGCTGTCTATTAGTACTACAGTCTGAGGCCCTAAGCAATCCCAGGGAGGCCTGTCATTGCCAACTTTCTGCAATTGGTGAGCAGTTTTTCCCCCCAAGGCCTTCTGGGGTGACCTTGCCCACAGGTATCAGGGAAAAGCCAGCCTGTTAGCAGTAAGTGAAGAAATCTGCACGATGAAGAGGGTTCTGCTGAGAGCAACACCTCAACCCTGCCCATGAGGCCTGCTCTGGCCTGCAGCATGGGCCTCCCAGCTGGAGAGAAAGAGGCTATGGTAAGTGAGCAGGAACAGTTGCCGTGAGGCTGAGGAGGGAGGTGAACCCAGAGAGACCTCAGGAGTGACACTTTGACAGGCTGGACTGATGGGTGGTATCTTACAGTTTCTATTGCTGTGACAAAACACCGTGACCAAAGCAACTTGGGGAGGAAAGGGTTTATTTCATTCACAGTTCCATATCACTGTTCATCACTGAAGCCAGGACAGGAACTCAAACAGGCCATGGAGGGGTGCTTCTTGCNGGCTTGCTCCTCCATGCTTTCTTATAGAACCCAGGACCCCTATAGCCCAGGGGTAGCACCACCCACAGTGGGCTGGGCCCTCCCCTATCAATCACTAATTAAGAAAATGCCCCACAAGTTTGCCTACAGCTCCATCTTTGGAGGCATTTTCTTAATTAATGTTCCCCCCTCTCAGGTGACTTTAGCTTGTGTCAAGTTGACATAAAATTATCCAGCACAATTGACCCCTTGTCAATTTGACACACAAACACATTAAGCTACACCTTCCTTCCTCATTCATCCCCAAGACCTCACATTAAAAACATAAACAACTTACAAGTTCAAACACATTAAAACTCCAATCTCTAAAAATCCAAAATCTCGTTTAAAAGTTCAAAGTCTTTCAGCTCGGGGCTCCTGTAAAAATCAAAATTAAGCTAAATACTTTCTTCAAGAGAGAGCCAGTCACATCTGAACAAAGCAAAGCCAATTTTGTTCAGATGTGACTGGGATCCACTCATGATCTTCTGGACTCCTCCAAAGGGCTTGGGTCACTTCGCCAGCTCTGCCCTCTGCAGCACACAGTTCGTCTTCTAAGCTCGGGCTGGCTCCACTCCACAGCTGCTGCTGTTCTTAGTGGTCATCCCATGGCTGGCATCTCCAAAAACACTGGGGTCTTCTGCTGTAATTAGGCTACACTTTCACCAGTAGCCTCTCATAGGTTCTCTTCATGGTGCCAAGCCTCAACTTTTTTTCATGATCCCTTCAATCCTGGGGCTGCCACTGAGGCTGCACCTTCACCAGTGGCCTCTCCTGGCCTCTCACAGTGCCAAGCCTCAGCTGCTCTCCATGACCCCTTCATACCTTTAAAACCAGTTCCACCTGGGTGACTCTTACACATTACCAAGTCNGGCTGACAGCACAAGTCTTGGCTGCCTCTGGAACACGGCTTCTCTGTGCTCTCAGGAAACACTTCCCAGAAGATTTCACCTCAGTGACGCTGGTCTATTTGCTAATTTTTCAGCTCCAGCCACCAGCATCAAGTATCCCAGCAAAGCAAAGGTTTCGCTTTAGTAGTTCTGGTATCTTGTTACCCATAGCTGGTTCTTCAGCCCCAGATAACTTAATTCAAAATAACAAGTGGCCCCGATAGTCTTTAAACTACCTTCTGAAACATCACAAGCCAAGCTGCCACCTTCTGCATTGTCCTCAACATTCCTATCTTCCAAGCTCCTACAGAACAGCCCAGTGAGATCTCATCACTATCGTGGTACCAACTTGCCTTAGTTACAGTTTCTATTGCTGCAATGAAACACTGTGACCAAAAAGCAAGCTGGGGAGGAAAGGGTTCATTTGGCTTATACTTCCACAGCGCTATTCATCATCAATCACTAATTAAGAAAATGCCCTACAGCCGGATCTTATGGAGGCATTTTCTCACTGGAATTTTCTCCTTTCAGATAACTCTAGTTTGTGTCAAATTGACATAAAACCAGTCAGGACACTGAGTAAGCCATGATGAGCAAGCCAGGAAGCAGCACTCCTCTATGGCCTCTGCATCAGCTCCTGCCTCCAGGTTCCTGCCCTGATTGAGTTCCTGTCCTGGCTTCCTTTGATGCACATCCATGGGTATGCACACTCCCCACACACACCTACATACACCACCCACACCCACATATATACACAGAAATGCCATGGCTGTGGCTTAGTGGTTAGGCACTTGTGTAGCATGAGTGAGTCCTAGGTCCCATCTCTAGTACCAAGGAAAGGGCACTTCATAGTCTAGAGGCCTCAGACAAGCTGGCAGAGTAGGNGATTATTTTAGAGTTGGAATGAATGTCCTTCCTGATCGAAGGACTTAAAACGGAAGCTTCAGTGGCCCCAAGTGCCTATTGTCTGTGGCTTAAGCCACTCATCAGTCTTACAGAGCTTTTGCAGGCATCCGCAGCCCCTCTGGTCATCCCCAAGTCTTCTGTGTGGGCTGCTCCTACCTGGCAGCCTGAGGCTGGCCACCAGGCAATTTGTACATCTGGGATGTGTTAATTGATGTCTAGAAAAATAAGTAGGGTAATCGTAGGGCATTTCTGGTAAAGAGGCTTGAATAGGGACCCTTTCGGAGCCAGATGACTGGGACCACGCCTAGTGGTGTGTGGTCTGGGAGCCTCTGGCTACCTTGCCCTTGAGCGACTCTGCCCAGAAACTGTTGGCAGTGCTGTGGGCTGATTTATGGTGGTTTCCTGTGGAGCCCGAGGCCCCAGTCTGCGGCCTCTCTGCCACCCTTTCACAGACAGAACTAGCCGTGGGTCTGTATGAGTTCCCTGTGGTTGCTATAACAAATGACCACAAGCTGAGTTGCTTTGAACAATATGAATTGACTGCCTTAGTCCCAGAGTCAGAAATCTCAGGTCTGTCTTAGTGAGGAAGGTCTAAGTGTGGCGAGGCTGGCTCCTGGAAGCTCAGGAGTTAGTCCATTTCTCTTCCTTTCCCAGCTTCTGGAAGCCATCTATATCTCACTCTCTATCCTCAGAGTGTTTCCCTCAAGCTCCTGCTCCTGCCATCACATCTTTCTCCCCTGACTCTTCCCTCACACTCCCCTTTTAGAGGTGATGTGTATGACTTCGTCTGACTGACTACTTCCTTCAGGACACTGTCCTTACAATTCTTAGCAGCATTGCATCTGTAAAGGCCTGTTCACAGTGCACCTGCATCCAGCGGGTACCTCAGCAAAGGGCCTTTAAGTTCTGCACACGTGACGTGCCTTTGTGTCCAGAGTTTTTCTTTGTGTGTGTGTGTGTNTACACAAGTGTGAGTGCATCTGTGAGTGTGTGCATGCATGCTGTTGTAGCACAGTGTACATATGGAGGTCAAAGGAAGGACACCTTGGCATCGAGGTGGGGGTGGGGTGATGGGGGATGTCTCTCTTGTTTCTGCTGCCATACTGCATACTCCAAGCTAGCTGGCCCATGAGCTTCTGGATGATTCTCCGGTCTCCACCTCCCATCTTTCCATAGGAGTGCTGGGTTTACAGATGTGTGGGATCCAGGGTCAAACTCAGGTCATCAGGCTTGCAAGGCTACATCTGGAGTTCTACTCGGTGAGTCATCTCACCGGCCCTAACATGTTTTTCTTTAACTTTCATACCTATGTATATATTACAGGCTTACAAATAAAATATACTGACAAAAAATCATAAAGAATCATTTTGAAACAGTTTTTTAAATTATCTATTTATTTCATGTGCATTGGTGTTTTGCCTGCATGTATGTCTGTGTAAGGGTGTCAGACACCCCTGGAACTGGAGTTAGAGACAGTTGTGAGCTGCCATGCGGGTGCTGGGAATTGAACCTGAGTCCTCTGGAAGAGCAGCCAGTGCTCTTACCACTGAGCCATCTCTCTAGCCCCTTGGAAACCAGTTTTTATGTGGTTCAGCAGGGAGGGCACTTGCCATGCAAGCCTTGCCACCTGGGTCTAATCCCCGGAGCCCACATGAAGGTGGAAGCCTGAGACTTAGCTCCACAGAGTCGTCCTCTGACTGGGGCACAGCCCCCCACCTTCACAGACTAATAATAAACAAAATTGGAAACTAAAACAGTAGAACAATTCATTGGTATACATGTAAATCATATATATACACCAGGTGTGTGTGTATGTGTGTGTGTGTCCACATGGCAGCTCACAACTGTCTGTAACTCCAGTTCCAAGGGATCTGGCACCCTCACACAGGCATACACGAAGGCAAAACATCAATGCATATAAATGCATAATAAATGAATTATTAAAAAAAAGTTTTATCCTGTCATTTGGAGCCAGCATCCTTGCAAGTGTGCTCAAGTCAAGGCCAAACTCACTCCCAAGAGGTCCCATAGCAGTGACTGAGATGTTCATAAGAGAGAGATGTAGGCACAGACACATAGAAAATGCCGTGTGACAGTGTGGGGTTTGGATGTGATTACAAGCCCAGGAATGCNGAGGACACTGGCCACCACTAGAGGCTGAGAGGTAGCATGGTGGGTGTCTGAGGGGAAAAAAAAATCAATTTCATGACTGTCCGATTAAAGCAAGCTGTNTTTAGAACTGGCCAGGCGGCTGCCGCTCCCAAAGTCAGGATTTCCNAGAGCAGCCCCTCACTGGCTTTTGAGGTCCCTTGTANGGGGGAGGGTTAGGGCTGATAGAAAACAGCTGTCAGGATAATTGGCTGTTAGCGCCTGGACAGAAGAGTGGGGGGCTCAGGGCTCCAAGCTGCTGTCTATGGGGTAGATAAGTGCAAGAATACATCGTGTGGAAGGGGGTCATGAAGACAAAGTTTTGTAAGGCCAAAGGGCAATCATATTACAGGTACAGGAGTTTAGCAAGGCAAAGGCGTAGGTATATATCCTGTGGTCACAAGTTCAGTGTAGGTTGAAAACCATGGTTTGCAGGATACATTAGGCTTAGTAAACAAACTTATTCTTGAAAGGTATGGAGACTTAATAGCAACACATGACAATGTGGCCCCTTAGCAACAATGTGGCTCCTGTTTTACTTTCACAATCGACTCTTGCCTGAAATCTAGGAAGAGCCTGGGTCTGTCCCCGAGTTTGTCCACACCTCNGCCCAGGCTTGTGACCTTCAGGACCAGAAGAGAAGCCAATAGCTCCAGTGGCCCCTCGGAGCCCAGTGCGTCACAAGTAATGACCACAGTTTCCAGGGACATGCACGACATACTCAGTTTCCATTGTTCAGCAGGGGACCTGGGCATGGAGGAGAAGCAGGTTGGCTGGGGAGGGGCTGCCCACCTCAATCATGTTGACATAGTTCCAAGGGGACAGTGTCTGCTCTGTGAAAAGCCCTCTGGACACCTGGAGGAGAAAGTGGCTTTGTGAACATGGCTTTGTTAGTGGATGTTGCATGACAAGGTGGCCTTGGGTTTGCTCATTTGGGTTCCTGCCTCGCCATTTCCCAGCTGTGTGGCACAAATAGCAGGGCAGACCCTCAGGGGCTTGGCTGTCATAGGCAGGGGATGAATGGTCCCTGCTCTGGAACCTGCTGTTCAGGNCAGGAAGTCCAACAGAGGTCCTAGCCTCTGGCGTGTGCTGGCTATGAGTGGGTGAGCACTACAGTGTCCGGCAGCCTCAAGTCAGCTAGTGTTCCTACTCTTGTGGGCGATCAGTTTCTCTGAGACANTGATAGCACCTAGATAGAGCCATGGCGGCGACAGTCCAGCTGGGAGCAGGGAGAGCTATGCTGGGGCCAGCTCCCTGTCCTCATCAGGTTCAGGGTGACACCAGCCTCCATTCAAAGGCACAGTACCACAGAGGCAGCAAGGCTGCCTCCACCACAGGCCTGGGCCAGAGACACAATGTGCCATGTTCTCTTCTTNGGGTCACCGCAGCATAGGTCCTCAGACTGGGTCCCTCAGAGGTTGGTCCTCCTGTCCTGGCTTGGTTTCCTGATGCTGCACTAAAATACCTGAAGAAAGCAACTTGAGGGTAAAAGGGTAATTCCGGTCCACAGTTGAGGGTACTGCCCATCACAGATGGGAAGTCTAGGTGGCAGGCAGGAACTTGAGGCAGCTGGTCTCAAGGATCTACAATCACAAAGCAGAGCCGTGGATGCATCCTAGTGCTCTGCTCTCCTGTGGTCATGCAGCCCATGGCAATTAAAATGAGTCTTCCCGTGTGAATTAATGTAATCAAGACACACACCTGAGGCACAACCAGAGGCCCTGGATTCTGTCCCTTTAACAGCACTATGACACCACTTCTCAGTTCTGAAGAGCNGAAATCTACAGCAGGGTACAGGCAGGCAGGTTGCTGTGAAGACACCCATCTGGACTTGCTGGTGGTCTGTCCTTGCCCTGGGTTTGACCCCCTTATAAGACACTGGTCAGTTCAGCCCAGGAGCCTGCATGCGACTTCTGGCCTTGTGCCTGTCTGTGAAAACAACCACATCCTGCATGAACATGAAGTTTGAGAACCGAAAGTCAGTCATAACAGAAGTATAGAATGTTCTCTAGGATGTTTTTTTTTGTGAGCATGCATGTACAAGTGTGTGTGTGTGTGTGTGTCTATGTGTGTGTGTATATCTGTGTGTGTCTGTGTGTGTGTCTATGTGTGTGTATATATATGTGTGTATGTATATCTGTGTGTGTGTGTGTGTGTGTGTGTCTGTGAGTGTACATGTAGATGTGAGGGCACACTCATATATGTACATGTATGTGTAGAGGCCTAAGGTTGATACCGGGTGTCTTTCTCCATCATTCTTTACATTATTTAGTGAGGCGGGGTCTCTGAGCCTGGAACCCCCACTGGCACTAGTCTAACATACTCTGAGGATCCCCTGTCTCAGCCTCTCTGTTGCTAGGATTACAAGCAAGTCAGCAGCTGTGCCAGCCTGGCTTTTGTGGGTTCTGGGGATCCGAGCTCAGAACACATGCTTGTACAGCAAGTCTTTACCTGCTGAGCCATCTCCATAGACCTTCCTCAGAGTTTTGCAGAGTTTTAACGTTCAGAACTGGCTGTGTTGGAAGGCACATGTAGCTTCGAGAGCATTCCGTCCTCAGTGTGGTTTGTGGTGACATGTTATGGTCTCAGTTCCCAGATTGTAGATACCAAAACCTCAACAAGTCCTCATGCTCTGAGACTGGTGGTCCCTCTGCGGGTCTCATCAGGGCTCCTCCATGCTGCTGCTAGTTAGCTGGTATCTCAGCTGGGGTGGGAGGGACTAAGGGGACTTACTGCACCCAGGAGTTGGCTCTGGCTGTCAGTTCAGGCTCTGTGTTGGCTAGATGGTCCCTTGAGAGCTAAAATCAAGGCTCGAGTCTCCTGCTTCAAGCTGGGAACTGACGCATGGTTAGTCCTGTTGCATTCCATAGGCCAAAGTCACACGGCCTTTGTGGGCACAGGGAGGGGGGTGTCACAGCAAAGGATCAAGGGAGTAAAGGCAGAATCATCCAGGGCTAGTGNTATGATGGACCATGTGATCACTACTCTCTGGGAGAGCCATTACCAGCCGCAGTGAGCACAGATCGAGCTATGGGCTACATGACTGATGGCAACAATCTGTAGTAAACACACAGGGTGAGTCAGGTGATGTCATTCTATACTGTCCATGGCCAGGCCTGTGGCCACAGGTCATTTATTCACTCTACTTTCTCAAAGCCGCACTGTCTTAGTTTGTCTTGGCTTAGGCAGGAGGGACGCTTGTGTGGAGGTCAGGGGACAACTATGGAAGTTGGTTCTCTCCTTCCACTATGTGGTTCTAGGGCAGTGGTTCTCAACCTATGGGTTGCAACTCCTTTGGGGCAGAATGAGCTTTTCACAGGGGTTGCATATCAGATATTTACATTATGATTTGTACCAATAGCAAAATTACAGTTATGAAGAAGTAACAAAAATAATTTTATAGTTGGAGTCACCACAACTTGAAGCACTGTATTAAAGGATCTCAGCATTAGGAAGGTTGAGAACCACTGCTATAGGGGATTGAACTCAAGTCACCAGGCTTGGCAGTAAGTATTCACAGCTGTATGAGCCATCTCCCTGGCCCTGCATACACTTCTTACAAAAGGAAATGAGTATTTGCCTTTCTGAGTCGGGCTTATTTCTCTTAACTTGGTGATTTCTGGTTCCGTCCATTTTCCTGGAAATGATAGGATTTTTCTTGAATAAGACTCCACTGTCTACATGTTCACATTCTCTTTGTGCAGTCACCTGTTGATAGCCATCTAGGCTGGTTCCATTTCCCAACTACCCTGCATACAGTAGCAGTGATCATGCAGGATGTGAAGGGTGCCTTGTGTTACATTGACTTGGGTACACACCAGCATTGATAGCTGGGTCAAGGATGGTTCGATTTTTAGTTGTTTTCTTTTGGAATCTCCACACTGATTTCTGTAGTGGCCTTACCAGTTTACATCCTGGGGACATTTTTGATTTAATTTAAAATTATCATTTTATATGTATAGGTGCTTTACCTGCATGCATGTCTGTGTGTTACATGGGTGCAATGCTCACAGAGGCCAGAAGAGGACATTGGATCTCCTGAAACTGCAGTTACAGAAAGCTGTGAGCCACCATGTGGGTGCTGGGAATAGAACCCTAGTCCTCTGCAAGAGCAGCCAGTGCTCTAGACTTCTGATCCATCTCCCCAGTCCCTCTGGCCATTTTAAAAACTAGAACAAAGGCTTTAATAGGTGTGCTAACCAAACCATCTGATATTCCAACACAATGGAAAGAGGCTAAGGAAGGCGTGGGCCCTCGACTCTGGGGTGTGAGGCCCCAGTACTCTCCTCACATCTGCTTCTGCAGTGGGAGTCCCCTCCCCATTGTCCTACCCAGCCCTGTGCTCCATCCTGTCCTGGTGGGATCTCTGCAAGGTCAGTCCTGCTGCCTCTGCTGGAAGGAGCTGCCTGCAGGTGTGGGTGCAGGAACTCTGTNCTCCTGCCCAGACAACCCAGCCCTGGGGCTCAATTCCTGCCAACTCCCCACCCCGTGGAGTTCCAAGCCAGGGGAACGTGAAGGCCACCTGCTTCCTATTCCAGATGGTTAGGGTCTGTGACAGTTGGCCCTCCTGAGACTCTAGTCACAACAGCTCCCCTCTGCTAGGCCCTGGTGTTAGGCGGTACAGGCCCCACCCCACCCATCCCCCCATAACCATGGCCTGCTGTCACCCTGTTCAGAATATGGTCTTGTTCAGACACCGTCTTCCCAGGTGGAGAGGGGTGAGGTAAATGCATTCATGNTGAGTTAGGGTTAAAGTTGACNGGGGTGGGGGAGTGGGGAGATGACAGATGTCCTTGCAAAGTTCCAGGAGAAACAAGACCCTTGTTCTGTGTAATAACAAATTTAAGAGACTTCAAGTTGTGAAACAGAGTTTTCTTTTTGTTCTGCAGAAGCTGGTATCAGTCTGGACAACAGGNAAAAAAAGCTGGGGAGCCCGTGTGACACAACCCTAATCGCGTGTCCCCACCTCCTTTTAGTTCAGGAGGTATAATCTTCCCTGTGTCTGGACCCCTCCTCCCCCAACTTCCCATCCTATTGGTTCAGGATGCAAAGCCTTATCTAATATATACCCTGGGGCTCGAGAGTCCCTCCTTTTCTGACACATGGGACCAGTGACATAACTGCCTCTAACTTCTCTTTTTGTTTATTGTTGCTTTTGATCTCTCTATGTAGCTCTATTGACCCAGAACTTGCTATGTCGACCAGACTGGCCTCAAACTCACAGAGATGTGCTCTTGGAGCCCTCTCAGTATGACCCCACTAATGACCCCACCCACAACTTGAGAGCAGACCCCTGCTGCCAGAACTGGGAGGAAGCACAAGTGGGTTGCCTTTTGGGTCTAGGGAGTGTACTCCAGTGTGGATGCGAGTCAGCTGGCTTGTCGTACCTTTCTCTGCAGTGCGATGCTCAGGATACAAAAAGTAGTGCTTGGTAGTTAGTATTGGAGCTTTGACCACTCAGAGGTCAGAGAGGGAGGAGACATACCAGGGCTGAAGACTCCTCAGTGGTAACTCAAACGGCACACTGGCTTTGGGAGGTGCATCCCTTTGTTTTGTTGAGACACTGTCTCTGCCGTGTAGCCATGGCTAGTCTGGAACTTGCTCTGTAGACTGTTTGAGACAGGCCTCAACTGGACTGGCCTCAAACTCAGAGCTCTGCCTGCTTCCGCCTCTGGAGGGTTGAGATGAGAAGTGTGCACCACCAGTAGGGTCGTGGTGGCGCACACCTTTAATCCCAGCACTTAGGAGGCAGAGGCAGGCGGATCTCTGAGACCAGCCTGGCCTACAGAGTGAGTTCCAGGACAGCCACAGAGAAACCTTGTCTTGAAAACAACAACAACAACAACAAAAGTATACATCATGCCTGGCTTCTGGGAAGCACATAATAGCACTCTGTCCATTTTCTAGATGGGGGTGGGGGAGTAGTGGGAGGGAGCGCAAGGCTTGGTCATTGTCTTAAGCCTGGAAGTGGCCAAACTGTCTCCAGGCCTTAAGGGACCTGGGAACTGATTCCTAGCTGGCAGCTTGAAGAAGGTATTTCCTTTCCACCCTAAGCTTGGTCAGGAAGTGCTGTGGCTGATCAGTCAGAAGACCTGTCTCATACCCTAGGGTTGAAGATGGGGCCCAAGTCAGAACTGCAGTGTTACAGGTTCAGATCTGTAATCTTCTAGAATTCATTGTGCAACCCAGCACCGCCCCCAGCTGTTGGTCCCAGGTAGGGTTGCAACCACCATGCTGGCTGGCCAGAGAGGCCCACACTGGGGCACCTTCCAGTGGACTCTGGGCCTATAACTGGATACCTGACAGGTGTTGGGGCTCAATTGAGCCGGAATGGGGAGCTTGTGGGAAGATATGCACCCAAGCACATCTGTTGTATGAGTTGAAGCTGTGCCAGGTGAATGGCCAGAGGCAGCATGAGCTGGGAGCCTGGGATTTCCCAAGTCACCATCCTTCTCTGTGGAGATACAATCAGATTTCCGCTTTGTGATTTTCCCCTGGGGACAGAAACACAAATCGAGGAGCCAAAGAGAAAACACAGGAACAGGAAAAGAAAAACATTGTTCAAACACAAGACAGTTTTTTAAAAATTATGTATAAGTTGTGGGAGGTGGTGGCACANGCCTTTAATCCCAGCACTTGGGAGGCAGAGGCAGGTGGATATCTGAGTTCGAGGCCAGCCTAGTCTTCAGGGTGAGTTCCAAGACAATTAGGGCTACAGAGAAACCCTGTCTCAAAAAATCAACACACACACAGACACACACACAGACACACACACACACAGACACACACACACACACACACAGTTTTTATTTATGTGTGTTTATATGTATGTATGTGGGTAAGTACACAGAAGCCAGAAAAGGGTGTCAAGTCCTCTGAACCTGGGGTTACAGGTGACTGTGAGTTGCCAGTTGGTGCTGGGAACCAAACGTGGATCCTCTGCAAGAGCAACAAGTGCTCTTAACCACTGAGCCATCTCTCCAGCCCCAATTATCACTTTTTTTTGAAGACAGGGTCTCACTTTGTAGCCCAGGCCGTCCTTGAACTCACTATGGAGTTCATGCTGGTTTCAAAGTCATGGAGCTCCTCCTGCCTCAGCCTCTCGGCTGCTGAGATTACAGGAGTTTGGCAGCACCAACGGTTTACTCGGTGCTGAAGACCAAACCCAATTTCAGGTACACTAGACAGACACTTCCCAGACTGAGCCACACCCCTGCCTACTCTCACTTTTCAAAGTTTATCCGGATTAATCATGTTGAATAAGAAAGACCCCCTTCCTCTCCACCCAACTAGGAGTAGACATTTACTCTCCCTCATTTGACCATACCACTTTATATGCCACAAGCAGTGGGGCAGATACAGAGAACAAGAATGCCAGGGATTTACAACCCCTTCCTTATGACTTCTAGTTCCCTAGCACTTCATGGACCAATGTGGTTGCTCTGCTTCAGCCCTCACATATGTATTCCAGGTATTTAGGAAGCAAGAGAGGCCGTGTCGCCTCCTCTCTTTTGAGGAGAAATCCCAGTGCTGGTGAGATGACTCAGAGGTTAAGGGGGCTTGCCACCAAGCCTGATGACTTGAGTTCAATCCTTGGGAACCCACATGGTCCTCTAATCTCCACATGAGCACCGTTGCATGTGTGTGTGTACAGTCATGCACACACAAAATGTAATAACATTCTTTTAAAAGCTGGGTGATTCAAGATCCCACAACAGCTGGGCATAGGTACATGCCTCTAATCTGGCATGCTGTGAGTTTGAGGCCACATAGTTGGTATAGTGAGTTCCAGGCCAGCCAGGTCTACACAGTGAGACCCTGTCTATAAATATAAATAGAACGTGCCCCAGTCCTGAGAGATGGGAAAGCTGGAGTTTGGAGCCTCAGAACCCAAGAGCTAGGTGGGCGTGCAGGTCACATGTAATCCTAGCACTCAGGAGACAGAAGAGATGCCCCCAAGCAGGCTGGCCAACTAGACCCTCCAACACTTTGAGTTCTGGGTTGAAGTGAGAGACCCATTCAGGAAGACACTCGGCCACACACACAAGTGCACACACATACACACATGTGCCCTAATACATTTGAACACACATACACATATGCACAAAATGCACACTACACACATGCAAAAAACAAAACAAAAAGCCAAGATGTCCTGTAGAGTCACACACAACTGTTTTTTTTTCTTTCTTTCTTTCTTTTTTTT
>LZPO01110810.1:649742-668516 GCA_001675575.1 Neotoma lepida | reverse complement strand
CTTTGGATAGCTCTGTGTACCAGGTCTAATGCTTTTTGAGACAGGATCTCGTTATGTAGTCCAGGCTGCCTTGAACTCACAATTCTCCTGCCTCAGCCTCTGTAAAGTGAAGATAGNAGGTCTGTGCCACGTGTCCCACTCTAAGTTGTTTGAGATAGAGTGTACAGGTTAGGATTTTTTGTTTGTTTGTTTGTTTTTTTGTCAACTTGACACAAGCTAGTGTCATCTGTGAAGAGGGAATCTCTACAGAGAAATGCCTCTGTTGACTTGGTCAGTAGGTATGCCTGTGGGGGCATTTTCTTGATTAATGATTGATGTGGGAAGGCCCAGCCTACTGTGAGTGGTACCACCCCTGGACTAGTGGTCTTGAGTTGTATAAGAAAGCAGGCTGAGCAAGCCATGAAGAGCAAGATAGTAAGTCCTCCATAGCCCCTGTATCAGCTCCTGTCTCCAAGTTCTTGCTTTGGCTTCACTCACTGAACTGTAAGCTGTAAGCCAAATAAACCCTCTCCTCCCTAAGTTACTTTTGGTCATGGTGTTTATCACATCAGCAGAAAGCCAATTAGGACATAGGGTCACATAATGTGGGCTAGATTGTCATGTTACTTTATAGCCAGGCTGGCCTTGAACTTGAAGCACTCTTCCTGCTTCAGCCTTCTGTGTGCTGAGATTACAGGCATGAGCCGCTGTTTAGCCAGGTCCAACATTAAGGCAGTAAATCTCCATTGCCGAACTGTGGCTTGAGCCAGGTGAGTGGTCCCTGTCTCTAGGGGTAGAAGTGAGTCTCTGTGACTGTGCCCCAACAAAATCAGNAATCAGAGGGACCTCAGAGAGAGCTANAGCTTTGAGGCTATGATTAGGGACTCGGGCAGATGATTGTGTGGAAGAGGAGGTGAGACAAGTGACCATTCTGACATCCAGGTGTGGGTGCTGCACCCCACCCCCACCCAGGGCTACTTCTCTGAGGTCCAAAGTAAACATGGAAGTGAGCTGACCATCCATCCTCTCAGGGCTGGTAGAATTCCACCTGGGCAGGCCTGTCCCCAGCACAACCTCATCTCTCTAGTTGAAATGACTCTTTGTGAAGCCAAATCTCAGAGCTTAGTCTGCAGAGTGCTTTTTCTAAAGAGCCTTTTAGAGATGGAGCCATCCGGTGGTGCAAACCTTTAATCCTAGCATGTGGGAGGCAGAGGCAAGTGGATCTTGATGAGTTTGAGGCCAGCCTGCTCTACACAGCAAAATCCAGTCTTAACAACAAAACCAAACCCAAGAGCATTTTGGGTGAACCCAGCATGTTCTCTTTCTCCCTTACCTNNGTTAGAAGAGCCTCACAGTCAGAAACCGGAGGCAGATGAGATGAACGAGGTGGAATCNCCCCCTGCTCCCGAGGAAACACATGTCTGGGTCCAGCCCAGGGTGGTCAGACCCTCAAAGCCCAAGAAGACCCCAGCCATCAATTTCATGAGTGAGTTGACGTTCCCAACCTCTGGGGTGCCTGCCCCCAGCCACCTTTGCTAGGGGCTGGTGGAGAAGGGGAGCTGGGTACCGGGCAGCAGGGAGAGGGTGGGGTGGAGCTGGCTGGGGTGCAACTCCAATTCTTATTTGAAAATGATGCTTTTAAGTCACTGAAGTAAACCAGACAGGANGCTGTTGCTTTTCTCCAGGCAGGATGTTGTTTTTGTTTGTTTATTTGTTTGAAGGCAGAGTCTCATGGAGCCCAGGCTGCTTTTTAACTTGGTGTGTAGCCAAGGATGACCTTGAACCCCTCNTTCTTCTTCTACACCCAGCACACCTAGTTTATGTGGTACCCAGGACATAACCCAGGGCTTCCTGCAAGGCAAATGCTGTACCCACCGAGTCACACACCCCACTCTAAGGCAGATATTTTAATGTTATATTTTCCTCGAGTCTTTCGAAGGGAATCTTGGATGAAGTTGGGCTTCTCCCGGAAATACTGGCCACTCAGAAATCAGTGCACACCACATCTAGGCTGGTGCTGGAATGGTCCATGCATCCTCTCCCAGGGTCTGCCTCTCAGATCAGCCCCTTTCTNGACTCTTTAAGGCTCCTTACACTCATCCGTACAAGGGGATGACCATATCTATGACAGGCTGACCACAAAGATGGCTTGCAGCAGTGTGAGTGAGCCACCCAGAGTCAGTGGATGGCTCCCTGCACTTTGAGACCAGTGTGAATTGCTTCCAATCCCCAGGATCCTGGAGCAAGGGCTCTTGCAAGCCCTGCTGCCTAGGAGTCCACCCCCCTACACCTAGACCTTGTTTAAATCCCACCCCTGTGTATAGTCCATGNCCCACAAGCCATGCCCCTTGTCCAGCCCAACCCTTTGTAAGCCAGGTGGGGCTAGGGACTGAGTGTGTGTCAGGCAACCTTTATGGTCACATGATTTTTTTTTAATGCTCACAAGAACCTTTTGAGGGGGACATTGCCCCTGTCTCCCCTGCTTGAGGGTGGTAGTTAGATCTCAGTGGAAATAATTTGTGTAAGGTCACAACTGCCTCTAGAGCTCCATACTGATGGAGGCCTGCCATCCCAGCATACTGGAGGCTGAGGCAGGAAGATTTCAAGTTTGAGGCCAGCCTGGACTAAGTCTATTTCTTTCTGCTGTTCAAGCCTCCCACAGAAGCCCATAGCCAGGAGGTACTGCTCTTGCTGTAGTTACAATATGGATTCCAGAGCATTTCAGAATATCCCTTGGAATAGGGGAGGGGGTCTTCTAACCGAGATTTACCCTCTTGGTCTCACAGTCCCCTTCCCATGTCTCTCCTAGCCCAAGTGGTCCGCTGTGACACCAAGATGAAGGACACATGCAAGGGATCCACATGTAACAGGTGAGGGCCCAGCTGGGCTNAGCTGGGCTGGCTTGGGTTGGGCTAGCTGCCCTTGGGACCCTCCAGAGACACAGTCAGTCACATGATCTGCCAGAGCCTTACTTCCTACTCTGAGCCTCCTGGAAACACGTGAGATAACGACACTCAGCTGTTAGCACAACACACACCAGACTGAGCTAGAAGTTACCATGTGCACCACGTGCTAATTAGACTGACCATGACACCCCTCTGTCCCCCTGACTGTGGCATCCTGCTATCCCCCAACCATGACACCCACTGTCACCCCTGACCACCACCTCAGATTGAGCATTTGGCTGCCAAATGATCTATCTCTGTCACACGTCACCAGAGTTTCTCAACTGTCACTCCTAGGGCACATGAGACATTAGGTGGGATACCCTGTATATTAGGGAATTTTGAGCAACCTCCAAGACCTTGATCTCTACCAAATGCCAGTGGGGATAACCAAAACTGGAGACAGTATCCTAAAATAACCAGTGTATCCTAAAATAACCCAGCTGGGCACACATTACTGANGAGTGCTTTGTCTCTGGTCCAGAGAAGGCTACACCCTGTGGGGGCCCCTCATGAAGAGCATTATGGGAGTAGTAGACATGAAACCTCTTATTATAACCAGTGTATCTCAACCCTGATGGATGCCGGCAAGCCAGCTCTCACTTCGGTCTGTGGCTGACCCCTTGGTGGGAATCCTGCCCTTGGGGCTAGCTTCAAGCCACCTGAGGTTTAGCCAGTAGCCTGCAGTCTCTAAGGATTTAGCAGGATGCCCCCTTCCTTCCCAGGCAGAACATGAGCCCTGTTCCCTGAGGGGTGTTAGTCTCGTCTAGAGGAGTATTTAGAGAGTGTCGCTCAAGGCCTCTGCCCAGGGATGCTGGCACAGTCTGAGTTTTTCCAGAGCTAAGCGGAGTTATTTGAAGCACCCATTGGAAGGAAAAGGTGGCTCTCCATATCACCCAATGGACCTGAAGTCCATTCTGTGGGAGAGTCCTTTACTCACACAAGAAGTGACATGAAACAGTAGCCAGGATGTGGCTGTCCCAGAGGCACACCCATTGGGTGCCCTGCTCAGCTATAGAAGTCTCTGCAGTACTGTCCTCTGGGAGGAAACCACTGAGTGTTAGTGACACAAGCCGGATGTGGTAGAATGACCACACCCAAACCCAAGGCAGTATATGCTGTCTGCACTGGGTGAACTGGGTATCAAGCAGGTATGCCTGGACCACATCTTATGAGAGCTCTGGAGCTGTCTAAACTCAGCAGAAGGTGAGGCTGCATTCCCTGGGCTGGAAGAAGCTGAGGGTCTGTCTACAGAGGCTCTGGAGGCCTCCAGTCAGCCAAGATGACACAACCCAAACCACAANCTATGGCAGCCCAGCCTTACTGTAGAAGTAACATCCACTAGGCTTCCCCATGACCCCTGGCTTTAAAAGGTATTTTAATTCATTGTATAATTCAGAAAATAATAATTTATAAGGAAAAAAAAGAAAACCAGCATCCCCAAACCCCCTCAGCTTGGCATGCCCCCTCCCCTTCTTTATCTATGTGGCTGAGGCCAGTTCTGATCATTCTCCAAAGTCCACCAGTATTCCTCAAACCCTTCATTTTAAGTAGCTACATAACAAGCTGACACATGGTGACACAAAGCTATGTTTGACTGTGCCTTTGTCACCTGCTGCCGTCTGTCTAGTCCTTAAAGTCTCAGTACACTTGATGTGCAGTTGGGTAACTTGCTAATGTTTTTTTGTTTTGTTTTGTTTTGTTTTTCAAGACATGGTTTCTCTGTGTAGCCCTGGCTGTCCTAGAACTCACTCTGTAGACCGGGTTGGTCTCCAACTCACAGAGATTCACCTGTCTTTGCCTCCCAGGTNCTGGGATCAAAGGCGTGCGCCACCTCTGCCCCCTGCAAACTTGCTGACTTTTTACTGGGCATGTACATATTTACTAGGGAAGTTGGAGGGTCTGTGGACATGAACTTGAAGGCTTTCCTATAGGCTAGTTTTTGGTCTGTGGTGAACAGGGGCCTCATTGTTCTGTTAACTTCATTAAACAACCCCAAACCTTGGGCTGGGGAAAGAGCTCAGTTCAGGTGAAGGCTTGTTGTGCAAGTGTGAGATCCAGAGTTTTAGCATCCATGAGGAAGCTGGATATGGGTCTGTAACCCCAGGGCTGGAGGGAGGAAGCACAGACAGGGGGATCCCAAGGATTTACCAGCTAGTCTGCCCACCTGATTGGTGAGCCCCAGGTTCAAAGAGAGACTTGTCTCAAAAAGTAAGGTGGAGAGTGATCAAGGAAGACACCCCAACATTGACCTTTGGCCATTCTCATTCTCCACATATTCTCACACACACACACACACACACGCACACACACATACACACACATTGAGTAGTGTACATCAGTCATCCTAACACTGACGAGCGGAGGCAGGAGATTGTCACATATTTGAGGCCAGTCTCAACTACATAATGAGTTCCAGGCCAGCCTGGGCCACAAAGTAAGACTCAGCCTCAAAACAAAGAGATGGGCTAGAGAGATGGCCCAGCAGTTAAGAATGGCTGCTCTACATGGAGACCAGGGTTTGAATCCCAGCACTCATACTGGTGGCTCACAAACACCTGTAACTTCCTCTCCAAGGGATCTAACCAGCTCTCTGGCATCTGCAGGCACACACAGAAACACACATAATTGTTCATATCAGTTCATATCAGTGGGATCCATCAGTGACATTTCTGAATTCAATAAGAAAGCTAATGAGGAAACATGGCAAAGTCCATGGGCGATTTTACCAGCAAGCGTTTCTTTATTCACCCATCAGGTACCAGTGCCCGGCAGGCTGTCTGAACAACAAAGCGAAGGTTTTTGGATCTCTGTTTTATGAAAGTGTGAGTGTGTCCAGTGTTACTACACACAGGATATGGGGACCCCGCCAGGTAGCTTAAAGCGAATGAGATTTATAGAGACTGGTGTTCTGTCCTGGCTCAACCTGAAACGCCTGAATGGACTGATCCACATGGACTAGTGGCTCAAAAGCTGCTGAAGCTACTTCTAGGAACCAGGGCTGAATGTCACTGCAGGACTGGGGTCAACATGCTTGGCCAAAAGGGCTGAAGCAGCTAGGATGAGGCCTTAAGCCATCCAGGAACAAAGATGTGGCTAAGGACAGCAGTGAATGGTTGGGTGGGGTGTGTTTTGGTCCAACCTTTAGGCTTTTGGTTGGCCAGGGACAAGTGCCTCGGGTGGTTCTGGGAGAGGAACTCGGTACATTTGTGGTCTCTTTTCTGCTCTGTAGTCTTCCAGCTTATGTCGGGCGGCTGTCCACTACGGTGTCATCGATGATCGAGGTGGCCTGGTGGATGTCACCAGGAACGGGATGGTACCCTTCTTTGTCAAATCTCAAAAAAATGGCGTGGAGTCCCTGAGGTACCTGTCCTGTGTGTGGGGAGCCTGACAGGGTTATTTTATTGTAGAAATGGTTTTGAGGGCCAGGGAGATGGCTCAGCTGGTAAAGTATTTGCCATGCAAACACAAGGACCTGAGTTTAATCCCCAGAACCTGTGTAAAAAGCCATGTGTAGGGACGTGTACTTGTAATCTTGGTACTGGGGAGGGAGAAACAGGAGGGTCTCTGGAGCTCAGTGGCAGTCTATCCTACCTGCTGAGTTCCAGGTAAATATGAGACCCTGTCCCTCCCCCACCCCCACCCCCCCAAAAGGGTGGATGGTGCCTGAGGCCGATCTCTGGTCTTCACACATATATGTACATACTGATAAGTGCACACCCCACAAGCATACACTCCCCCTCCACACATATTATTGAAACTCTGAGAAGCATCTCAGGAAACAGGAAAACAAAAGATAACCCCTGTGGCATAGTTGACTATCTCCTGTGGGCCACCAGCTGATTCAGTCAGAGGTCTCCGAGAGTTGGGCCACCTGGTTCTGTTCTGGATCTTACTTCCTCTAGCCTTCTGACCACTGGCCCTGCTTCATCTTATGCATTTAAAAACTGTCTTCTNTCTGAAGCAGGATCACCATGAATTTGAGGCTAGCCCACACTATGCATTCCAACCCTACTGGAACATATATCAAGAAACCAAGAAAAAAATGTATTATTCCAAGAAGGGTTCTGGCCAGGCAGTGGTGGTGGCGCACACCTTTAATCCCAGCACTTGGGAGGCAGAGGCAGGTGGATCTCTGTGAGTTCAAGACCAGGCTAGTCTACAGAGCTAGCGCTAGGACAGCCAAAGCTACACAGAGAAACCCTGTCTTGAAAACAAACAAACAAAATCAAAAACAAAAAAGAGAGAAAGAAGGGTTCTGAAGGCTTCCCCAGGCTGCTGGAAGAGTCCTTGGTGACAAAGGTTATACCGCCCCATTCTAGAATAGTCTAAGCTCTTCAAGTCCCCGTGCCTCAGGCAGGGCAGTGTGAGGCATGTGGCTGGAAGGAGTACTCAGTATGCACTGACTCATGTTTTCCTTTCCAGCAAATACAAGCCTTCTAGCTCCTTCACCGTGTCCAAAGTGAAAGGTAAGCAGGCCAGGCCCCGAGGGAGTAGGATGATGTGTGGGGTGCCTGGGATTTCCCAGGGAATCTCCCTTCCTTTGGTCTTTGCTTTGTAGTTATTTCAGTTTGAGCCATTGTTCCTAGGAAGGTTCTGTCAGGAGCCTTCAGAGAGGCCATTTCTCTCACTGGTTTCTCTTCCTTCCTTCCTTCCTTCCTTCCTTCCTTCCTTCCTTCCTTCCTTCCTTCCTTCCTTCCTTNCTTNCTNCCTNCCTTCNTNCTTCCTTCCTTCCTTCCTTCCTTCCTTCCTTCCTTCCTTCCTTCCTTCCTTCCTTTCTTCCTTCCTTCCTTCCTTCCTTCCTTCCTTCTTTCTTCCTTTTTTGTTTTGTTTTCTCTTTTTGCTTTTCCAAGACAGGGTTTCTCTGTGTAGCCCTGGCTGTACTGGCGCTCACTCTATAGACCAGGCTGGCCTTGAACTCAGAGATTCGCCTGCCTCTGCTTCCACCACCCCCTGCTCTCTCACTGGTTTCTAAGCGTTATCTAGATTTGAACCTGGCTGGAAATGGCTGAGCCAAAAACACGGGGCATGGCTGCTGTCTGAATACCATAGACATNGTCAGTGTCAGGTCTGCTATTTAAAGGCCTTGATGGGCGGAGTCACTATCCTGGCAGGGATAGATGCCAGGGAGATCAGAAGCTGAGGCAGGAGCTAGCGATCAGGCCATTGTGGCCACTAGGATCCCCCAGTTTCTCCACATGTAGACACAGAATCACACCTGGGATGGTCAAAGATGGCCGAGCAGGGGGGCAAGTTTCAAAAGCAAGAATCAGTGTTCAAATGGCAAGTATGAGACGCTCACGGAGAGAGCAGGAGAGATGTACGCACCTGCAGACACACTGGGCTGTGGGGCTGTCTCCGCTCTGTTGACCTGTGAGCCATGTCCTGACACTCTGTCTCCTGTTCTCAGAGAAGGATGTGGACTGCCACACCACAGTCGCACAGCTCTGCCCCTTTGAGAAGCCGGCCTCCCACTGCCCAAGGTAAGAGGGACTGAGGCCTCTCTCCTGAGGTGTCTTCCTACAGGTCTGCCTGGGGTATGGCTCTGTCTATGCCAGGCATGAGTAGAAGGCTCTGTGTTGAACTGTACCCAGATTTCAGTCCTTTATCTAAGCTGGAGACATCTAACTCCCACCCTAAGACTCCCTATTCCTTATGGGTGGCAAGTTAAGATCATTAAATACCTGGGGCACTCCATAGACACCAGAGCCTCAGTGGAGAGAGCTTTCAGCTTGGGAGCTTCCCTACCCCAGCTTTGGTGAACATAACAGAAAGTGACCGTGTCTAGCTGAGCCTTGACTCACCAGAGAGGAGTCTCCAGGGAACTCATGTCTCTAAAGTTCCCACAGAGCCCCTTGGAAGGGGACACAGAAATGTCCTGCCTCCTGGACTCAGCAGAGCCTGGATGTACCTGCTTGTTACAAGTTGCTCTCTGTCAGAAAATACAGCAAAGAGAAGCTGACATCTAGCCAGAGCAGGACTCAGCCCCACAGTAGCTACAGTGTGGTGCGTGTCCAGCAGCCTGAGCTAGACAGCCACCTCTAGTGCAGGGTGATATGCTGTCCCAGGAGCCCTGGGGCTTGGAGACTGGATTCTGGAAGGGACAATGGGTAGAGGCCCCCCACCCCAGGTCTGCACAGGGGAAAGCCTACGAAGACGCTGTTAGGGAGACAACTCTGGCTCGAGTGGTCAAGGAAACATCACAGCAATTTAGTGGATTTCTTGTGTGTTACAGAGAAACAGAAAGGAAGGGCAGGAAACAAAAAGGAAGAAAACCTTTTCAGGGCCCACATGTCTGTGCAATTTTCTGACCTGATGCCACCAGGAGCAGGCAGGATTGAGAATTCTTAGACTCACAACTGTTTTTAAATCTACACCCCCCAACACACACAACACATACTACACATACCACAAACACACTTACACAACACATGCCCCATACATTCCATACCACACACTCCATACCACTTACATATACAACACATACTATACACACACACACACACACACACACACACACACACACACTACTTCCCTGCCTGTTCCTTCTCCTCCTCCTCAGGAGCTACCTCAGCTCGGCTGATTGGCTTCCTTCCTGCCAAGCATCCTGCCTGTCTCTGGGCCAGGTGGCTTTCAGCCGCCATCTTGGCTTTGTGGTCCCTGGGCTCGGCCTGTGGTAAACTGTTCCAGACAGACACAAAAGGCCTTTTCTTAGGCAACGCTCATGCCTTTTTTCCTGGCATGGGGCTTGCCAGCCACCTGGGTCCACCCATTTCCAGTCTGAGGAGCCCTCTTCATCCCTGGGGCCATCATTTGGGCTGAGGCCACCAGTGCCATGGTAATCTAACCTTTTCTGCCTCGAGTTATCTGTGCCCTTCTTGGAATATTCTGAGTCACTGAGGTGAGGGCCCTACACCCTTCCTTCCCAGATGGGGAAGTGGCCTTAAAAACTCTATTGATAACAATCTATGTTCTACACCTACAGCACACCCCGCCAACACCCAAGGAAGGAAGGTGCAATCCCATAGCTCAACACGCCTCTCCTGGGGCCTGATTCCTCTGCTTTATTTCTCTGTGACCTCTATGGGATTTTCAAGTTCTACATGCATGGTTAAAATAAAGACAAGGATGTGTTTACCACGGCCACCGTGGGGGGAACAATTGTCTCCTTCCCTTCTGTCAGTGCTGGGCTTAATCCTGGGCTCTGTGTGAGCGAGGAAATGCTTCACCCCTGAGCTATGATTCCCAGGCCTCAGTGTTGTCTTTTCCAAAGAGCAAGCTGGAGACTAGCAAGATGGCTCAGTGGGTGAAGGCACTTGTTGCCAAATCTGACAACCTGAGTTCGATCCCCAGGACACATGTGGTGAGAGAACAGACTCCTGTAGGTTGTCCTCTGACCTCCACACATATGCCATGGCATGTTTGAATTCACAAACACACCACACACACACACACACACACAAAGAGCAAATAAAAATGTGGTAAAGAGAAAGAGCAAGATAGTATGATAGTTCTGTTTCCTCCTTTAAAGAGTACGAGTCTGAAAACTCAGACAAGGAGTGAGTCCAGGACACCACCTCCCGCTGGACCTCCCTTCCTATAACTGTTTCTCATTTCCAGAGTCCAGTGTCCTGCGCGCTGTGGAGAAGAGCCATCCTATTGGGCCCCTGTGTTTGGAACCAACATCTACGCTGATGTGAGTAGGCCAGCTTCCTCAGTGGCCACCTCAGAAACCCAGTCCCAAGGTGTGGAAGCCATGACCTGGGAGCCCATGACATAGCTTCCGGTTACACTTAGCCCACCTGTTCCTGCAGCCGTGGCCCCAGGGTTCCATTCATAGATGGGTCGGACTCCCACCTGTCTGTCTTTGTGAATGNAAAGCTCTAGCGTGTCTCCTCTTACCTAAAAGGTCTTTCACNGTGTGAAGGTCTTTGTGTTTCACAGGCTTCACTTTCTCAGATATTTAACCATTACCTTAGTTAGGGTTTCTATTGCTGCCAAAAGCAACTTGGGGAGGAAAGGGTTTATTTCAGTTTACAACTCTCAGGTCACACTCTGTCACCGAGGGAAGTCAGGGCAGGTATCTGGAGGCAAGAGCTGACTGACTACTGCTTACTGGCTTGCTCTTCATAGCCTGCTCATTTGCTTTCTTGTGTAACTCAGGACCACCTGCCCAGGACAGGCACTGACTCCAGTGAGCTGGGCCCTCCCACAGCCATCATTAATCAAGAAAACGCCCTGCAGACTTGCCAACAGGCCAATCTGATGGAGGCATTTTCTCAGTTGAGAGTGCCTCTTCCCAGGATGACTCTAGCTTGTGTCAAGTTGACAGCAAACTAGCCAGGGCTAGTCACCTTTCCACTTCTCTGTATTCTTTGGACAGGTGTCGGTTAGTCTACTCACTGTTTCATTTTGTCTTGCAGGCTCTGAGCTATAAGCACACAGAAAAAAAAAAAAAAAACCCAAAAAAACAAATTTGCTCTGGCGAGACCCTAGTACACTTGTTGGCCCCTGTGTCCCATCTTCCCTCCTAACTCAGATGTGAAGGCCCAGTTTTCCTTTGTTGATTTTCAGAGCTCAGCCTGTTCCCTCTGGTGTCCAGGGTTTAGGGACACAGAGACCCAGAAGGTTTGAGCCCTTCCACCCGCAGCTGCCCATAGGCTGTGCAATCCCCCTGAGTTCTTTTCCTCTTTGTGAGTGGAAATCCCAGAGCCAGCCAGACTTGTCTCAGCCCAGGGTATCTTCTAGCTCTCAAGGCTGCCAGCTGGTCGTATCATTTGTCTCCAGCTAAGGCATCGCTCACACTTTCCCGAGCCTGTCAATGGTCCTCTCCCCTCACCACTACCATCTTTGCTTCCAGCTGCCTTCAGTTGTCCCAGATTCCTGTAACCGTGAAGTCACTTGCTTCCATAAGGCCAGAGTGGCCTTCATGACTAAGCTTTTTTCCTTGTCTTTTTTTCTTTTTTCTTTATNACTTCTGGAAAGCTGTTTAGCTGAAATTAAGTTCTAAAAGCTAGAATTTTTATGAAGAGGTAAAATATCATGTGTTGATTGTTGTAGTTCCCCTAGTATGAAGCTCTGAGTTCCATCCTCATAACTAAAAGAAAAGAAACAGAAAAGAGAAAACGAAACAAAATAAGCCCCAGATTGTGATTTTTTNAAATGTTTTCAAAATAAAAAATTGGACAAAACTATTTCAACCAGATACAAACCATTTAAAAAGTTGCCACGTTATTAGCTGATAAAATAAAACTCAAATTTAAATGTACTGAATGGAACAAAACAATTCTTCATGCAAGAGCACAAGAGAGGCAGTTTATGAAGATATGGAAATCAAATCTGTATGCACCAAATAACATAGCAACTAAACACATAAAGCAAAANAAAGTTAAAAATCCAAAGCAAGGGTGCTCCACTCTTCTCTCCCCTACATGNGGCTGTGTGATAGTACATTTTCATTCAGTACCTACTGTGTTTCAAGCTTTTTTTTTTTAACTTGTTTAAGAATACCTTGTTTAAGAATCCTTATCATTTTGCAAAGGGGGAAAATAAGGCCCAGAACAGCCTGACTCAAGTCCCATAGCCAAGACATGGCAAAGTGAGATGAATTTGCACTCTCCCTTTCTTCCTATTCTGCCTACTTTCTGTTTACCGGTACCTCCACCGACAGGAGCAGACATGTATGTCAAGGAAGCTTTTAATGAGTGTATCCACTTGAGCTTTGAGCCTGGGAAGCGGCAGGGCTTCTGTCTGGGCCTGGCACACAGTAATGGCTCCGTATTGAACAACAACAAAAAAAGATACTGCAGTCATTGATGCCAAAAAACCCTTCAAAAAGAAGGTAGTAAGGAAGGAGGTGTGTGTGTGTGTGTGTGTGTGTGTGTGTGTGTGTGTGTTGAAGACAGAGAGAGAGCTGCAGGCAGGAGGAGGGAGGAAGAGTATGCCTCCATCCCCAGGCTCTGCTGGCCTGTGTTTCTAGGTCACTTTGTATTCTGGGAAATGATGCTGCCTCTTGGAAAATGTCTGTTTAGCTAAGAGATTTATTTTGGGAGTGTAGTCTCCAGACCTTTGAAGGGCCTCTGAGTGCCACGGATACAGCCTTTTGCAGAGTGCCTGTCCTGGCGGCAGCTCCCTTTGTGGTGAGCTGCAGGCAGGATTGTCCGGGTGTGGCTCAGACAGCAGAGCCGAGGTCAGGAGGCCTGAGCTGGCCCCAGCCAGGGGAGTTATCCACAGTCTTTTCCCTCTCTGAGCCTCAGTTTCCTCTACCCATCCTTCTGGCCTCATCTACTGCTCAGAGAAACTCCTGCTTGTGTGGGCATCAGGATCTCAGAGAGGAGCAGTGTTTAAACGGGCCTCCCATCCCCTCCTCAGCTGTTTTGTCCCAGTGGACCTGAGTAGTGCTGTAGACTCTGTGTTTGAACACCTTCCCAGGGGGCATGGCTGTTGGTGGTTGTGGCTTGCTGCTGAAGGTCCTTGGTGGTCAAGGATAGTCCTTGGGTCCTGGTGATGGTAACAGTGGGCTTGGCAGTTGCTGTCCTTTGCCTATGGCAGTTACTGTGCGCCAGGTCATGTGCAGTCCTGATCCTCACTTTGAGGAACACAGTAGCCTTTGTTCTTTACTGTCCATGTCTGTGGGATCATGGGTCTGCTGTCCTTCTTGAGTGACTGTGGGAGGTTGTTTAGCTCTTGGCCCTCCATCTCCCGTCTGCTGAGAGGGATTGATAATGACCTTGGGGGCCCATGAAGTCAGAGTAAGTGACAGGCTGAGCACAGCTCCAATGTCACCTGTGCTGGTCCCACTGCACAGTGAGCAGTGGGTACCGGCCATCCTGGGTCCCACAGCTACCAAATACCAGGACAGGTTGATGAGCCTCTAGGCTCAGAGAGGTTGTTATGAAATGGCCCTGAATTAATGTTGAACCAGCATGAGCAGATAGTGAACACCCCCTAGATGTGGCAGGAGTGTCAGGGGAAGGAAATATGTGGGGAGAGGGAAGAAGAAAGAATATGTCTGACTATCAGTAGTCAGAGATGTGAGCATCCCCAGGCATGAGATGTGAGGACAGCTTGCCATGCATGACTGTCTTATCCAGGAAATGTGGGTGTCATGGTATCTGGAATCCTCTAGGGAGCGGGTGAAGGGACTGTCCCTGAGGCTGCAGTCATAGCCTCTTGGCCTCCCTTGAGGTGAGTGTGCAACCCCAGGGGACTTGGGGAATCCTAGGAGGCCTTTCCTGGCATTTGCCCCAGTGAAAACTGATGCCTTGCTTCTGGAAATGGCAGTCCCTAGACAGGATGAGCATCACTGAGGGATAGACATGGCGATTGGCCAGTTGCCAGTCGGCACAGTTGCCAGTCGGCACAATAAGTGATTTGTGTCCACTCATATAACGCGCCTCCAAGAAGTAGTTTCTGGGGATTCTGAAACTGAATGATTTGATGTCACCAGTATCCCCTTGGAGACGAATGCGGTCTGTTGCCTCTTAACCTTTCAAAGCACAACCTCTTTGGGAATTGGAAGTTGTGGATCCTCCTTCAGGGGAAGAAAGTAAAAAATGCTTCTCTACAGAGAGACAGGATGACCAGCCATCCTGCTGTGCTCAGGATTGGAACCAGACCCTGCTAACCACCATTCAGCTCTTCCTGGCCTCACAGGCTTCTTCCCAGGACCACTTGGGACTAACTATCCTGTTTGCACCATTTGTTGACTGAAGAAGATGAGATGTGTCCCCACGGCATTAAAGACCAGGCCTTTGGTTTTTTGAGTTGGGTGTAGGAGTGTCAGAGGGGCTCCTGGACTACTCAGCTTTTGACAGAACTGGCCAGTGGGGAGGGTGGCTTTTCCTGAGAAGACCATGCGATGTTGATTCCCCAAAATGGAGAGGTCACCCATAGACCAAAGAAAGAATTCCATCCAGGTTCAGCCTGGTGAACTAGTGAGTTTATTTGGGTTACTTATGGCACTGTGGGTNACTCATGGGCCACCAGAAAGTCACAGAGATGGTGTTTAGGCAGCCATACCAGTGAAGAGTCCCCCTGGGTGACTCACAATTATACAGGAAGAGACCCCACCCAGTCAACTCTTTATCTTCTGAATAACCTCAAGAAGCAAGGGGTCTCTAAGGATCCTGGGAGCCCCCTTCCCTTCATTCGGGAATGTTCACAGGCCAGATCATGTGAGGGTCTCATGCAATGATCACAGCTGCTCTGACTGAAGATGGCCATGGTCAATCCAATCTAGAGGAAATGGCCACATACCTTCTTAGGCATCAGTGACTCTTGGAAGTCAATGTTTTGGAGGATGGACATCAACCAGCCTAAAGAAGGCTCTCCAAGGAGTGCCTTGGTCACAGGTCTGGGAAGCCACACTCCAGGATGTGATCCTCCATTCACATACCTCTGGAGACTGTGGGGTGTGTTGCTGACTCCATTCTTCAGTGTGGCAAGAGGACAACCAACAGGGCCAGTGCCCTAGCTTCTACTAGTCTCTCCAGGCCACCTGCGTGCTTTGACTCCTGGCCTATTCAAAGTCAGCAAAGCCAGAAGAGTCTTCTGTGCTCCAGCTCTGGGCCTCTCCCTGTTACAGGACTCTGTGATGTCACTGGGCCACTGGGATAAGCCCAGTAATCTGCCACCCCAACATCCTTAACTTAATCCCATCTGCAAAGCCCTTTCTGCGGTTCACAGGTCTGGGGATTAGGCTATGGTCATCTCTGGGGATCATTGTTATGCTGACCGCAGAAGCAGGCCCTGCCCTCACCCTTGCTTCAGTTGGCGCCTACAGTTCTCAAGTGGCTTTGGCAAAGTGACTGACCCTGTGTGCCCAGCTCACTGGCCCGAGAAATGGGAAGAATGGTTACCACCTGCCTCGTTAAATCAAATGGGATCATTGGCCACAGCCAGGACTACCGTGTGTCCACACCGGGGAGGAGATGGTTCAGCCCCAGTGTGTGCAGCTGAGACCTCCAGGAAGGAGGTTAAAATGCCTGGGCATCATCTTCATGTCAAGACTGCCACTGGCTTCGTGATGCAGCAAAGACAAGGACCACAGTCTCGGGGGTGCAGTTCCAAGGCAGGGCACTTGGTTGGCATGTGCAAGGCTTCAGGTTCCATCTCCATGGAGCACATAGGAAGAAGAGGTGGAATCCACAATCCACAAGGCTGCCACAACCTGAGGAAAGCACCATGGACATGGATGGCCAGGGAGGTGACTCAGCAGCTCTCAGCCTTAAATGGACCTTGGCTGGGACCACCCTGGATGGTCCTGCCTCTGGATGAAAATTGGATGAATGTACTGCCTGTCTTCTATCCAATGTGCTAAGACCCCGATGAACCTTGAACTCAGAGCCTCATCACCCAGACCTGAATCACCCGAGGTCTAGAAAACTGAACTAGAAAACTGAACACACTGAGCCCTAGTGTGTACTAGGCATCTGAGCGTGCCCATCTGTGTCCACACTGCCCTGACTCACTGCATCCCAGCCATCCTAGCCTCCTTTCTCCTCCTGGTACATGACGTGTTCACTCCTACCTCAGGACCTTTGCACAGTCTGCTCTCTCTGCCTAGAACGCTATGCTTACAAATAGCCACATGGCTGTGAGTGGAACTTCTCTGACACTGGTCTGCCCACTGCTACTCTAAAGCAGCCTCTTCCAGCCACTCACCTCTCNTAATCTAACTTTTCCTCATCGACCTTACTTGTGTGTTTGCCTATTCGCTCCCTTGACTCCATGGAAGCAGGGTCAGGCACTGTGTGACTGCTCAGAAAGCTATTTGTGGAATGAGAGTNGAATTTGTGGATGAGTGACAATGGCAGATGTCTGAGGGACACTCAGGAGCCAAGGTGGTATGGGCTGTTTCCTGGAATCAGTGTGGTCAGGGGCACCAGGTGCCCAGGTGTTGGCACTAACCACAGCCTCCTGTCCTTGCAGACTTCCAGCATTTGCAAGGCGGCTGTACATGCAGGTGTCATCAGCGACGACAGTGGTGGCTATGCAGATGTGATGCCCGTGGACAAGAAGAAGAGCTACGTGGGCTCTCTCAGGAATGGGGTACAGTCAGAGAGGTAGGGCTGGCCCTCGGGCCCAGCAGCTCCTTACTTTTCAAAGCTGGTTTGGTCTTTGATGCCACAGTGTCCAGGTCGAGTCTGGGATTCTCTCTCTTTTGATCTTTTTGTTTTCCAAGAAGTTTTCTTTTTCTATTTCTGATGCATGCTTTGTGAAAAGTGTAGAAATTTTAGATATGTCCAAAGCAAAACATCTGTCTGCTGTCCATCACCTGGGAAAACTGCTGTACATTTTTTTTGGTGTGTAGGCTTCTAGCTTTTTTTGGTGTGTAGGCTTCTAGCTTTTCCTCATGTGTGCATTGCATGTGCATATGTGTCTGTGTGTATATGTGCACATATGTGCATGCGTATGTAGGTGTGTTTGTGTGTGTGCGTATTTATTCCACAAGACACAGGGGACACGGGTCTAGTTTCCCAACAGTTCTGAAAGCTGCACACAAATGCAGAGCCCTGTGGCTGTCACTATCTTCAGCACTGTCTGCAACCCACACCTCCTGTGCTTTGGGTGACTATCATCTCAGCCTGAAGGCTGGCCTGTCACCTCAGCCTGAAGGCTGGCCTCATCACCTCAGCCTGAAGGCTGGCTTCATCACCTCAGCCTGGAGGCTGACCTGTCACCTCAGCCTGGAGGCTGACCTCATCACCTCAGTCTTGAGGCTGGTCTTGCTAAGTTTTTTGTTTGTTTGCTTATCTCTGTGAAGTGAGTATAACAGGACCAAGTAATTGTGACACCCACTCCTCCCTGAAGATGCGTCTGTGTTTGGTAGTTCTGCCAGCTTCCCTGGCCTCATAGGATTGATGATAAGTCATTGACAGGGCCTGGTGGTGACAGGCAGGAAGTAAGCTTAGGTCATGCTGACAGTTCTGGGTTTTCTCTTATGCAATCACNGGCCTGACTTCCTGCCTCTGCTGTGATGTTGGCTGCAGTGTGGGGCAGTGTTGGAGCACATGGCTCTGGGCACTTTACCACTGAGGNCTAGGGCCGTTTCCACTTTGAGGCCTGAGCCACAGCAATGAGCACCCTTCTTGTGGGACATTGGCACATACCCCAGGTGTACTCTCAGATCCCCTGCTGCTCTCTGAGTCCTTAGCATGGCTTTCTAGAATGTTCTCCAGAACAGCCTCTGTTCCAGGCTGCCAGGCTGGTTTATTCATGTGACCCTATTCTGTGGAAGTGAATTGCGAAGATCCATTTCCCCTGTGGTTTCCTCTTAGAGCATAACTTCAGAGAAGCTCCCTCTACCCACCCACACCCCCTCCCCCGAGCCACGGACTATAAGGTGGGAGGGATTGTCAAGNGACCTCCCTGGGGCAGATAAGAGTTGAGGACCTGGCTCAATTAGTACACTCTGGCTTCCATGACCTTTCTTTCTCAGGATTCTGGAGGCCNCAGAGGTGTGAGCATGCGCCTTGTCTTGTGAGGCTGTGGACAGTTAGTTGTTTCTTGTGTTTTCACACGTCCCGGGTCTGTCTCTCTCCCAGGCTGTGGGAGGGGCCTTGTGAATCCTGTACCTCTCAGGACCTTCCTAAGCCTCATGAGGCTCCTTCCTCCCTCCAGGGAAGNAAGTTCTGATAGGGAGACAAAAGCTACAGCAGGGTGGCCCCTAGTAAGTGGATGATAGGGTCCAATGGNCCTGGCTACTCCAGTCTGTTCTAAACCNTGAGACACTGGGTCTTTTCACAGGGCCAGATGTCTCTAGTGCAGCAAACACCAACACGAACTGGCTCTCAGAGGGGCACAAAGCCCTTATACACACACTCCCTCCTCCTGACACCAATGGGCT
>LZPO01110810.1:612994-623403 GCA_001675575.1 Neotoma lepida | reverse complement strand
GTGAATTATGCCCTTTGCTAGGCTACTGAGCTGTGCATGTGCAGTGGCCAGGAACTCCAACAGTTATGAGAGCATCTCACTCCTAGGAATTGCTTTCAGAAGGTGCATGTGCAGTGGCCAGGAACTCCAACAGTTATGAGAGCATCTCACTCCTAGGAATTGCTTTCAGAAGTGTCCATGGGGAAGAGGGTGTGAATGGCTATGAACTGCCATCGAGTGGCTTGAGAAATACAATTGTATGTGTACATGTATATATGTGGTTAAAGGAATGTGGATGATGATGCAGAGGGGGTCACAACCTAAACCTTTGGTGAGTCTGCGTTGTGAGGCTGGGCAGAGCCCACTGATCAGTTCTATACATTTTCTATGAGTTTGAAATTTATCTGCTGCGTAGCTTTTTTCTCCGAAGAGAAATGTTCTTTCCTCCAGGGAACATGGCAGCTCCTGAGACTCAATGAAAGAAGCTCAGAAAGTTCACAGGTATCTGATGCTCCTCCCCATGCTTCTGCGAGCAAGAAGCAGCTGCTGGAGGACACTTTTCAGTGAAGCTGCCCGCAAATTGTGCAGAGCCCCCCAGGATGTGGTTTGGAAGCATTCCCGTGCTGGGCTGTTCAATGAGGCAGCTGCCTGAGTCACCTGAGCTCCTGTGAGTGACCCTAATAAGCTCNCTGGATCACCGGGTTGGATGTTGCCATATCTGGAGTGAATGGGAGTTTGCTCACCTCTTCCCAGGAAAAGTCACACAGTATCTAAACATAAAGCTGCTTTTTGGTTTGAACCTGAAATGTGTCCCAACCATGTTCCAAGTGGTGGGTCCCCAGCTAGGGACACTATTTGGAGAGGTGGTAGAATCTTTGGGAGCAAGTATACCTGGAAGAAGTGGGTCAGTGACAGGCCCTTGAGAGCACATTACCCTGCCTGCTTCCTGTCCTCTCTACTTCCTGGTCAATGTAATGTGAACAGCCTCACTGTGGGCTCCCACAGCCATGATCCAAGCACGTTTTCCCACTGTGATGGACAGAAGCCCTCGGAATGGTGAGTCAAAACCTTTCCTCTCTTGAGTCTGTCAGGCACTGTGGTCACAGAGATTTAAAAAAAAGATCAATTACTGTAGTTACCAAAAAAGGAAGAAAGAAAGGAAGGAAAGAAGAAAGGAAGAAGGGTCCTGGCCTGGACAAGGTCCGGAAGCTTCTTTGGCCCATTGCTGCAGCTCTGTTTTCCTGAGCTTCTATTCGGGTCAGGCCATGTGCAGCCCAGAGCCACTGGCTGGAGACCCGGGCTTCTCTCCAAGCGCTGTGTCTTCTTCACCAAGTGGACTGAAGTTCCACTTGGGAAGACATTGTCCAGCCTGGAACAGATCAGATCATATTCCTGCCCGCTGCTCACTCAGCTGCGGCCTGGGTCCAATGTGCTCTCCATCCCACACATCTGTCTAAATGAAGTCCTGGCCCCACTGGCCCATCTTAGCTGCCTTTGGCCCTCTTGCCATCTGTAAGCAATCCACCACCTGCCACTCAGCTCTCATTAACAAGAGGCAATCGGGAGGCCCGGCTGCAGGCCAAAGCCTGGGAGGGACCTTCCGGAACTGCTGGGCTCGGGCATAGACTTCCTCTTTGTCTCCATCACACTCTAATTCCACTTTACCCACCTTGGCCAGAAAGGCATGTGGCTAACGAGATGCTGTGATGGCCCCAAGCCCACCTGTGCACCACAGGGCCTCTGTGCCAGGCGTGGGTGTGGAGCCATGCCATCTCGTTCATCTGCAGCCCAGCAGGCCTAGCAGACCAGACCTATGCTCCTGTGACATCTACCAAGCAGAAACTGACACCACAGGCTTTTCCTGCCCTGTGCTGACAGAGGCAGCCAGGTGTTTTCCTCTCCCTCCTGCTGTCAGGGTCAACTTATGAAGACACTTTTCTTTTTCTTCCTTTTGTGGCCTCGGAATGGGACTGTAGAGCTCACACATGCCACACACATGGTCCACCCTGGATGTAATTGCTTTCCCCAGAAGCATTCAGAGTGGGCAATACAGACATCACAGAGATCAAACACCACAGAGATGTCCACAGGTGCCCAGCACCTGTGATGCAACTGCTAGAGACAGTTGTCAGATAGGGAGGACCAGGGCAGAGTTCCTGTTGAGTGCCTCAGAATTCAGGGACTGAAACATGACACTCAATACCCAGCCTGAAGCCAGTGATACTGGGGTGAGGATGCTGAGGTGGAGATGCTGGGGTGGGGATGCTGAGATGGGGATGCTAAGGTTGGGATACTGATATGAGGATGTGAGGTGGGGATGCTGAGGTTGGGATGCTCAGGTTGAGATGCTGAGGTAGGGATGTTGAAGTGGGGATGCTGAGGTTGGGATGCTGAGGTAGGGATGTTGAAGTGGGGATGCTGAGGTTGGGATGCTGATGATGAGATGCTGAAGTGGGTATGTGGAGATGAGGATGCTGAGGTAGAGATGCTGAGATGGGGATGCCAAGGTAGGGATGCTGAGGTGAGGATGCTGAAATGGGGATGTGAGGTAGGGATGCTTAGATGAGGATGCTGAGGTGGGGATGCTGAGGTAGGGATGCTAAGGTGGGGATGCTGAGGTTGAGATGCTGAGGAGGGGATGTTGAAGTGGGGATGCTGAGGTTGAGATGCTGAGATGGGGATGTTAAGTTGGGGACACTGAGATGGGAATGCTGAGGTTGGGATGTTGAGGTTGAGATGCTGAGGTGGGGATGCTGAGGTAGGGATGCTGAGGTGCAGATGCTGAGGTGGGGATGCTGAGATGGGAATGCTGAGATAGGGATGTGAGGTGGGGATGCTGAGGTGGGGGTATGAGATGCTGAGATAAAAGATTCTGATATGGAGATGTGGATATTGGGGATGCTTAGATGGAGGATCCTAAGATAGGGATGTAGGAATAGAGAATTCTGAGTGGTCCAGTGTCATTGAGGAGGTCAGTGCAGACCATGTCCTGTCTTCAACCAGGTTTTTATCCTACTATCTTCCACAAAGGAGTGCACATACAGTAAAGAGCAAAAACGGAAAGAACTTGATTGTCAATTCAGGATTAACAACCTTAACTGGAGGAAACAATTTGAAACAGATTGCCCAGTTTAGACTTAGATAAAACAATGAACTCTCAGTAGCAGTGGAATGCTGGCCAAGAGCAATTACTGGTTGCCACTCTGAGAAGTGCTATAGCTCCAGAAATGCAACAGCTAAGGTTACAGAGTACAACAAACAAAACCAAAAAAGGTGGTGGGGGCCACCTCATAACATTAGATCTGCCTCTGGGGAGAGGCACCCAGCTGTGGAGGCATGGGAATAGGGGAGGCAGACATTTTAGCCTCAGTGAAAGAGGACTAACCTGGGCTACTTGGGACTTGCATCTGGACTGACTCCCCCCACCACTTTTCACTCTTGTCCTGTGCTTTCCCTTCGAGGGCCAGCCATGCCCCTGCGGCTGTTCCTAGCCAGGAAGCTCCTGCTTCAGGCTTGGTGCACTCTGTTCCATGACCCCATCACACCTTGCCCTAGCCTCTCACTTTACTGTCCATCTCCTGATCCCTGGCCCTGTTCAAATGCTGCCCTGAGGTCATCAAGGCACCTAGCTGAGGGGGTGCACACCCATTGCCCTTCTGCCATTGCCTCAGTTAGGCTAGGCCCCTGCTTCCTACAACTTCATAAAAATGCAGTGTGCATGAGGGGCCTTCTCCAAACCCTTCAATAATCCATTTGTATTTGTTAACTCATTATAGTAAGTGATCAATTGATGTAACCAAGTTATTAAATTCTTNGTTCAATAGAAATTATATTTGATATAAGTCAGTATCATCGTGCACTGGTGGAAACACATCTGCAGTGCAGCACTGGGAGGTGGAGGCCAGAGGGTCATCAGTTCAAGGCCAGCCTCAGCTACATGAGGGCTCAAAACAAACAAACAAACAAAACATCAAAACATTAATCAAAATTATCCTCTTAATGAATATTTAACAGTGGTTTCCACCAATTCCAGACATTGTGTCAAGCATAGTGGGAGCACAAACCTATACAGTGAGTGGCTGGCAAGCTCTGTCCCTTTGACTTCTATAGGCTCAACCCTAGCCAGTGTTACACTAATGCTAGCTGTCTCTAGGCCAGGACACCCCCACAGCAGCCTTATTCAGCCCAGACTTCTGGGCCCCAGACATCATTTCTCCTGCCTCAGGAAGAAAATGGGGCATCTCTTAGGAACATCCCCCAACTTGCCCACTCCCTGTGGCCGAGACAGTAAAGATCTGTCCTATGTTCCAGGCTGGGAGCAGGCCAGCAGAGGACATGACACCTGGATGTGACTTCACTGGGGGTGTTTTGAGAGACATCCTTTGGGCTGATGTTTAAAGTAACCCCTATAAGAAACCTGGTGTCCTGTGGGTGAAGGGACACCGTGTGCAAGAGTCCCGTGGCTGTCAAAAGCCAGTATTGCTATAACACAGAACATGGAGGTAGCTGAGGAGGGAAGACTATGGCAATGGTTCCCAGCCTTCCTGACACTTACAACCCTTTAATACAGTTCCTCACATTGTGATGACCCCCAACCAAAAAAAAAAGACTGTTGATACTTCATAACTGTAATTCTGCTGTTATGAATTGTAATGTAAATATCTGATATGTAGCATATCTGATCTGTGACCCTAAAGGGTTTGTAACCCACAAGTTGAGAACTGCTAGACTATGGGTTAGCATCCTCTGACCCCTCCCCTTTGCAAGCCAGGGAAGGCTTCCCCAAGGGCTGGGGCAATGTAGTTTTCAACCACGACCTCTGGTGGCTGTATGTGGCAGGGCACCCTCAAGGCTGGCAGTATTGGACAACAGGAAGGTGGTCTGAATAGGGACTGGCCTTCACTGCTGCAGTCCTGGGAGATGCTGTCCCAGGAATGCCGGGTGAACACAGCTCAGAGGGCTAGCCTCCCCACAAAGGCAATACCTGTGCCTTACCTGCAGGAGATGTCTGCAAGGGCCTTTCTCCAGGCAGCCTGGTACACTCCCCAGCTGCTCCGAGCATTCCCAGACAGATCTGGCTGATGAGTAGTTTGTTTTTTTTTTTCCCCTTGGGCCTGCCCTCTGAAGTTGAGCAAGGGATGAGTGGAATGTGATTACCTTCCCAAGCCTTTCTGGGGGTGGGTTATGAACCTCAAACTTCAGACACATATGTGCATGGTTTATGTCCAGACAGACAGATGAACAAATGGCTGAGCTCTCCTCCTTATAGGAGGGGTGATCAACCAGCCAGCCTGCTGCNTGGGCATCCCAGGCCCCACTGGCCCTCTCTCTTACAGGGAGGCCTGGCTCTGTCTGAGGTCACAAATGCTTATCGCTTGCTTGGGAGAGGCATTAGTCACACTTCGGCATGTCCTCAAAGCCAGGCTTCAAGCAAAAGATCCCTATCTGCTGCCCTGCTGCCCCAAAGGCCTGTTACTGGAGCCAGTCAGATCTTCTGGAAAGTGAGGCAAGACGGTTTGGATGTAAATCCAAGACCCAGTTCCTCTAAGGCCAGGACCTGGTCCCCTCCCATCTCTTACCCTCAGTTTCCTCCTGTGGTGACTGTTTGAGAGACTCCATGACCTATTTCCAATGTGCCTCCTAGGAATACAAAATGAATGCGCATCCTCCCACGCACAAGGATCCAGCTCTGAACCCAGTTGTAAATGGCCATTTTCTGGGTGAATTGAAGTCAGACAGACATGCTGATACTGGCTAGTAGGACAAAAGGGCTGTCACCACCCCACACTCTTAAGAACGGATATTCTGGAGGCTGTAGCCAGGACAGGGTGACGGGCTAGACTCTTTCCCAAGCTGACCCCTATGGCCCTAGACCAGGGTCAAGTCACCCCACTTACCCAGCAGAACACCCAAGTGCCTCTGTGTTTGACAGAAAAACAAAGCAGAGAAAGACATCCCACAACAAGAGAGCCATGCTGGCAGGAGGCGAGAGGCCTGGAGCTGCCTGGAATTTGACTGTCTGGCAGGTGAGGAAAGGGAGCGGGCAAGGCCTGTGGAAATTTCCCAGGACAGTGCGCTGGGAAGCAGAGGTTTGGCAGGCCGGCTGGTTTCCTGGGCTGCACAAGGTTTCTTTGAGAAGAATCAGAAACAGCAGGAAGATGGAAATGGCTGGGAACACACTGGTTTTGTTGGGATCCTCTCTGCTTCTAGAAGAAACTCCAGAGGCCAGAGAGATTCAACCCTGCTTACCTGTGGTTAGCAGAGCACTACAGACCCCAGCTGTCCACATCTTAACTCNCCAAACCTGGGCTTGCAAAATTGACTGGCAAAGGGGCTTCACATATGTGGTGAGGAGGGTGAGGGAGGGGCATCCTAGGCTTCCAGGTGGGTCTCATAAAACACCCAAGTCCTTCATGTGGGANAGCCTTTCCCAGCTGTGGTCAGAGGGCTTGGGACTAAGAAAGTCAGATAGGGAGACAATTTAGCTGGCTCCATAGTGGAGGCAGAAGTCAAGGGCCCACGAATATGGGTGCCTGTGTGATCTGAGACAGGCAAGGACCCTGCCCACGTCTGGAAGTCAGCCATGGGGTGATGTGCTGGACTCTGAGCTGTGGTGGAAAAGCCACAGGCTTTCCCTACAGCTATGACAGCAAATTCATCCACAGCTCCCTGGTACAGGACCTGTGATGCCCCCTCATCCTTAAGAACATCAAGTCTCTGGGAGATGAGCTGATACATCCAGAGGGCCTGAGGAGGTGGGAACCCTAGCCAACGGAANCATCAAGCCCCACTGCTCCAAGGTAAGGGGGTACGCAGTGCTGGTCAGGCAGGGATGGGTGAATGAGAGTGCTGGCCTGGAATGTTCAGTCAAGGCTCCTGTGTCCTGTCCTCTCNTCCCTCGTTCCAAACATTGCCTGAGCCTTGGAATGAGGGTGACTTGGGTTAATGTCAGCTTTCTGTCCCTGTGACATAATGGCTGAGGAAAATAGTCCAAAGAAAGAACGGTTTATTTGCCCAGGAGTGATGGTCAGCACGCCTTTAATTCTAGTGCTTGGGAGGCAGTAGGTGGATCTCTGAGTTCAAGGCCAGTTTGGTCTACACAGTGAGTTCCAGGCCACCTAGGAATACCTGGTGAGACCCTGTCTCAAATAAATACATAAAATTTATTTGGACTCCTGTTTCAGAGGGTTGGCCTCCAGCAGCAGCATGGTTGGAGTGTGTGAGGGAGCTAAGCATCACCCCTCAAGGCAGCTCAGGACACACAGTGGAAAGGCTGGAGACAAGGTATGCCTTTTGGGGTACACTTCCCAGTGACTCACTTCTTCCAACTAAGACTTGATTAAAGTTAATGTGATCAGATTATGAGGCCCCAAGGGGTGAGTGTACTGAGGTGCCTCCCCAGAGCTCAGTCTGAAGGGTGCATTGAGGACCAAGCCTGCTGCATAGGAGCCCATGGGAGGCATTCCATAGGTAGTGACTGTGTAACTGAGTGTCCTCTCCAGGTGATGACAATGTTTTTGGAACTAGACAGAAGTCATGCACTGTCATTTTTTTTCTTATTTTACTTTGTTTTTTCTAGACAAGAGTTTCTCTGTGTAGCCCTGGCTGTCCTAGAACTCACTTCTAAGACCAAGCTGGCCTCGAACTCAGAGATCCACCTGCCTCTGCCTCCTGAGTGCTGGGATCAAAGGCGTGGGCTACCACCGCCTGGCTGTCATTTTATTTTTTTAAGATTTATTTTTATGTGCTTGGGAGTTTTGCCGGCATGTATGTCTATGTGTCCTGTGCTTGCCTGGTACCTGCAGAGACCGAAGAGGGCAATGGATCCCCTAGAACTGAAGCGAGCCTCCATGGGGTGCTGGGAATTGAACTCGGGCCTTCTGGAAGAGCAGCTAGTGCTGTTAACTGTTGTGCCATCTCTCCAGCCCCCACCCCCTAGGTGTCACTTTAAAATGGTTGCTCTTGTACCATGTGGACTTCACTTCAGTTATCTTTTTTAAAAACCTGCTGAGACCCTACGCTGGGAGATTCTGACCAGGGACACCAGGACAGGGACGCTATGGGTCTAGGTAGTATGTGAATTCCCTTCATTTGCAGATCTTAGTGACTGAGGGGAGGTATTTTATCTACACTTTAGGGCAGANCAGGGTCCCAGCCACCAGTGTGCAGCCTCAGCCAGAGATGACTGGGGTCATGTGGGGGCTGCCCCTTGGTTGTGCGGGGACAGGAGGAAGGTAGAAATGGAAAAGTACCTCAGTCCCAGAGGAGTGGCAAGACAGGCCTGTGGTTTTAGACCCGCAGGGCCTCTGCCAGAGTGAATGCTCTTTGGGAGACCATAAATGTTAGCCCTGCTGGCATGTGTTGTAAATGGACTTGGTTTTGTTTAGTTGGTTAAATTTTTATTTACTTTTTAAAAACCCACAAAAACCCTGGCAGGACCATCTTAAGTGAGGACACCATGTTACCCAGGAGAGCTGAGTTCACAAAGGCTGAGCTGGGCTGATGGGGCGGTGACCTACACTCTCTACCTCAGGTATGGACTGTAGAGAACCCCTGAGTCATCACTGGCTACTGTTTCTTAAGATCTGCTGTATGTCAGAGGTCCCTCTTAGCTGTGTGCTTCCTCGTTTCTGACCCCCAACAGTTGCCAAAGCAGGAGCTTACCTATGCCAGCTCATCTTACAACGGAATATATTTTGGCACAGAGAAGCCAAGGGGCTCACTCTGAGTCACACAGCCAGGGAGTAGCAGCTAGACAGCCAGGTTTGCTCATTTCTGGCTGCAGTGAGCTCAGAAGGCCTGCTGCCTTGCANCCAGGAGCTCCCAGAGCCATTGTTTCTGACCAAATGCTGTTCCCGAAACATAGATCTCAGCTCAGGAGGTCAGGGTGGCCTTTCTCATGCCTGGCANTGCCTATGCTGGTGCCAGTGCTGCCGACCCAGGCAGAGGAAAGAAGAGGAAAAGCTAGAAAGAAGTAATGAGCTCATTCACACTGAGGTGTGGGTGGCTGACAGCTTGGAGCACGAGACTCTCCAGGCAGGTGTGCTGCTCAGGAGGAAGGAGGTTAGAGGGGAGGGTGAGAAAGCCCCAAAGGCTCTTCTCTGGCTCCCATAGGAGCCTGCAGTTGGAGACCAAGCATGCATACCTGGGGTGGCACTGCCTGGCCATAGGAAACACAAATTGGGAACAGGAGATGTTCTGTCCCTAGGGCTCGGTGCAGTTCCAGCTGTGGCCCTGCTGGGGTGAGGGCCAAGGTCCTACCAGGAGCTCTGCAGCTCAGGAAACCTGGCTGGGCTGCCTNTGGGCCAGCTAGGACCAGCCTACAAGGTCATCTTGTGAGCATTTGTCCCTGTGCCTCGGAAGGCTGGGTCATCCCAGGGGGGCCCTGAGGGTAGCCACTACCCTGCTACCACTGCCCATCCATGGACCTGGTGACCAATAAAGTGAATCCCCCAACAACTCCGGGCTGGGAGAATTTCCCAACTCTTTTCCAGTGTTCTGTGGCCCCAACTAGTCCAGACTCCACACTAGTGNGTGGACTACCATTTACCCGACCCTGCCCCCAAACCCTTGCACAGCCTAGGGGGCTCCTCCCTCATCTGGCCTCAAAGCCCTTCCTGCCTCACACTTAAGTGGGCCCACTCCCACCATCGGGTTAACTTGTATGTATAACCTCTTCTTTCAGTGTCTTGACAGGCTTGGGTTTTTTGTTATTGTTTATTATTTTTTTATTTCATGTGCATTGGTGTTTTGCCTACGTNTATGTATGAGGGTGCCAGATTCCCTGGAACTAGAGTTACAGACAGCTGTGAGCTGCCATGTGGGTGCTGGGAATTGAACCCAGGTCCTTTGGAAGAGCAGCCAGTGCTCTTAACCACTGAGCCATCTCTCCTCACCCCCCCCACTAAAAATCTTAAGATTTATATTATTTTACATGTATGGATGTTTTTCATGCATACATATGTAAGTGAGATCCTGATGTTCGTGGAAGCCAGCAGAGGGTATTATATTCCATGTCCTGGCACTGGAATTATGGATTATTGTGAGCCACAATGTGGAGCTGGGAATCGAACCTAGGTCCTCCGAAANAGCACAGGTGTTTGTAACTGCTGAGCCATCTCTCCAGCCCCCCTTTTAAAGATGTACTTATTTTTATTTTCTGCGTATGAGTTTTTAGCCTGCCTATATGTGTGTGTACCATATGTGTGCTCGGTGCCCGAGGAAGCCAGAAGAGGACACTGCATTCCCTGGAACTGTAGTTACAGACAGTGGTGAACCACCATATGGGTACTGGGAATTGAACCCAGGTCCTCTGAAAGAGCAGCCAGTGCTCTTAACCACTGAGCCAAAGGGACTTTCTTCAGGCCTTGTTTGATGAGGCTGGAGAGATAGCTCAGTAGTTGAGAGCACTTACTACTTCTGTAGAGGAC